>JAXLNO010000188.1:63189-88819 GCA_038087875.1 Malacoraja senta | reverse complement strand
CATTCATCTGCCTTCTCCCCATAACCCCTGACACCTGTACTAATCAAGAATCTGTCAATCTCTGCCTTTAAAATATCCATTGGCGGCCTCCACAGCCGTCTGTGGCAATGAATTCAACAGATTCACCACCCTCTGACTAAATAAATTCCTCCTCGTCTACTTTCTAAAGGTACGTACTTTTATTCTGTGCCCTCTGGTCCTAGACTCTCCCACTAGTGGGAACTCCCAATGGTGGAAAGAGGGTGAGGGGGGGGGGGGTGTTGAGAGACATGGGGATTGGAGATATATCTATGAAGGTGGGGAAGGATCAGGATGACGGAGTGGTTGGGGGATAGTGGGTGTGCATCGGAGTGGGAAGTGCACAGGGAAGAGAGTGGGGCTCGGGGGGGGTATTACTTGAAATGGGAGAATTCAACGTTCATACCACTGGGTTGCCAGCTACCCAATTGAATCGTAAGGTTGTGGTGGTTGTAGGTGCAGTTCCACCTGCCTCCAGAAGGTGTGTAGGGTATCCAAATCCAATCTAGACGGGCTTCGTTTAGTTTAGTTTCGAGATGCAGCTCGGAACAGGCCCTTCGGCCCATCGAGTCCGCACCGACCAGCGATCCCCGCACACTAGCACAATCCTGCACACACTAGGGACAATTTCCATTTATACCAAGCCAATTAACCGACAAACCTGTACGTCTTTGGAGTGTGGGAGGAAACCGAAGATCTTGGATAAAACCCACGCGAGTCACGGGGAGAACGTACAAACTCCGTACAGACAGCACTCGCAGTCGGGATGAAACCTGGGTCTCTGGCTCTGCAAGGCAGCAAATCCACAGCTGCGCCACTGTGCATTGAGTAATACTTGAGGGCTAATTTTCACAGCTGGAGGAAGGAGGCAGGGAATAGAACTAGCTTGAGATTAGAAGACCAGGCACGGGAGTGATGGGCTGAATGTGATCTTCCAACAATATCGCTGGTTTCAAAGCTTTCAAAGGTGATACATTGCTGGGAGATCACAGTGTAGATGCTATCCGCTCTCGCCATGCTGTCTGCTTCTGATAAAGGTCTTGTGTTACATTTAAAGGCCCTGATTAACGCGGGCGTGAAGAGTGACGGAAACTCCCCGAGCATCACCGTCAGTGACCGCACGGAAGGTGACGTGACAGGTAACAATAGTTTATGTAATGTACGTGGAGCAGGTCGGGAAAAGAGAGGATTGAGATGTGAAGATAGGTCTCAACATGAAAGGTCATCTATCCATGTTCTCCAGAGATGCTGCCTGACTCGCTGAGTTACTCCAGCACTTTGTGTCCTTTTGTAGATTGGAGTTAACGACGTTTGCCAGGATTGAGAGATGTCTGGGATGGGACATTTTAGGAAGTAGAACTGCAGATGCTGGTTTACACGAAAGGACACAAAGTGCTGGAGTAACTCATCAGGTCCGGCAGCATCTCTGGAGAACATGGATAGGTGACGTTTTGAGACGGGACCCTTCTCGCCTGAAACGTTCATAAGACATTGAAGCAGACTCAGGCCATTTGATCCATCGAGTCTGCTCCCCCATTCAATCATGGCTGATCTACCTTTCCCTTTCAACTGCATCTCCTGCCTTCTCCCTGTAACCTTTGAGACTGGTACTAATCAAGAACCTGTCAATCCCCACTTTAAAAATACACGATGACTTGGCATACATTGCCGTCTGTAACAATGCATTCCATTGGTTCACGCCCTGTGTTTAAAGGAATTCCTTCACATCTCCTTTCTAAAGGTGCGTCCTTTAATTCTGAGGCTGTGCACTCTGGTCCTACATTCTCCAACTAGTGGAAACATTCTCTCCACAACCACTCCACCCAGGCCTTACATCACCTGAGAAGAATAGATCGGGTAGATGCACAGAGTCACAGGTGAATTGAGGACAAGAGCACATAGGTTTAAGGTGAAGCGGAAAAGATTCAATAGGAATCTGAGGTGTAACTTTTTCACACAAAGGATGGTGGGTGAATGGAACAAGCTGCCAGAGGAGGTAGTTCAGGCAGGGACCATCCCAACATTTAAGAAACAGTTAGGCAGGTGGAGTCTGTACTCACGTACTGTTTAAATACGTGGTACTCCACCTGCAACTGCTCGGACAGGAAGGCTCTGCAGAGGGTAGTGAGGGGAGCAGAGAAGATCATTGGCGTCTCCCTACCCTCGGTACAAGAACTGTTCCTGAGCCGCTGTCGGAAAAAAGCCCCCAAAATTGCTAAGGACAAACTGCACACCCTCCACATACACCTGGATCTCCTGCCATCAGGCAAGAGATATCGCAGCATCAAAGCCCGGACTACAAGACTGCTAAACAGCTTCCTGCCATATGCTGTGAGGCTGCTAAACAGCCACTCTGTACTCACAGTCACCTGATTCTGCGGCTTGGCACGGACACTTTAATAACTGGCACTGGCCACTTCAATAACTGGCACTGGCCACTCAAATCAGCCACCCCGGACATGTTTATGATTGGTCTCACTGTATTTTAACGTTGTTTGTATCTATTTTAACTTATACTGTTCCATCAGGGACTGGATTGTTTTTAGTGTTATTATTATGTGTGAAATGTTTTAAACGTCATGTGCGATGCTCCGGTATTCCCTGGGAAACGTCTTTTCGTTTTGCACTGCACAACTGTTGCTTGCAAGATGACAATAAAGGAATTGAATTGAATTGATAGGACAGGTTTGTAGGGATATGGACCAAATGCAGGCAGGTGGGACTAGTGTAGCTGGGACATGTGTGCAAGTTGGGCCGAAGGGCTTGTTTCCACACTGTATCACTCTATGACCTATCCATGTTCTCCTGAGATGCTGCCTGACCCGCTGAGTTACTCCAGCACTTTGTGTCCTTTTGTGACCAAGCTTTTGTTTGTTGGTCCTTGTATCTTATGTTCGGAGGCATTGAGAATACTACTGAAAGTCACCTTGTTTGACAGAGTTTCCCCGGGACACATTGGGGACTCTTGACAGAATTAACGTCCCTCTGTGAACTAAGATGCAGTTGTTTTACTTCACAGAGAGCATCGGGGAGACGGGGAGCGATGCTGAGGGGGATCGACTGATCGGTGACTCGTGTGAGACGCTGGCACCTGTTACGGTCGGGCACCTCTTGCCCTTGAAGCATCTGATCCTCCGCCGTGGGCTGGCGCTCCTCTCGGCGCTGATCATACTGGCGCTGGACTCGTGATCCACTTTACCGTTGAGATAGGGACGTGAACCGCGGTGGCTACGACGGGTGTAGAGAGCTGGTGGCGTTTCGCTGCCGTGGACGGAGATTGACTGGTGCAACACTTCTGGTGAAGTTGGCGAGGGGGCTGAGACTGTACGGCATCCCTGGGCCGTGCTTCCCACACAGTCCATGGTGCTGCTTTTACCTAAGGCCTGGGTGATCTTGTGTGTGTGTGGGGGGGGGGGGGGGGGGGGGGGGGGCTTGAAAGGGGGAAGGCTTTATCTGAAGGATATCTGCAAAAGTCAAACCTCCCAGAGCCACCGCTGCATTTCCGTCAGTGACTTTATCCTCTACAAGATCCAGGAATGTTGTGCGTGCAAATAAATTTATTTTCACCCTCTGACGGGTTGTTTCGGTCTGTCTCCCAAATATTAGCTTCAAATATTTGGGCACAATGGTTCTTTTATCACTTAGTTCAGTTGAGTTTATTGTCACATGTACAGAGGTACAGTGAAAAGCTTTTGTAGCGTGCTAAAGCCCCTGTCCCACTTTCCCGAGTTACTCTCGAATTCTCCCGAGTTTTCCCCTTGATTCAAACTTGGAGAATGTCCGTAGCGAGGCCGGAGGAGTCCGTAGATATTTCGTAGCGGGTCGTAATGCCAGCCGTAGGTACTCGGGGCATCAGGTAAGTCGGGACGTTTTTTCAGCATGTTGAAAAATATCCACGAGTAAAAATAAAAATAGCCCCGAGTACCTACGGCTGGCATCTCCGAGTTTGAATCAAGGGGAAAACTCGGGAGAATTCGTGAGTAACTCTGGAAAGTGGGACAGGGGCTTAACCAGTCAGCGGAAGACAATACATGATTACAATTGAGCCATCCACAGTGTACCAAGGTACAGTGAAGTTCTATTTTTTTCAGGCAGATCAGTAAGATTATAGACACAAATTGCTGGCGTAACATGGCGGGTCACACAGCATCCCTGGAGAAAAGGAATAGTTGACGTTTCGAGTCAAGACCATTCTTCAGACTCGTTCTCCAGCGATGCTGCCGGTCCCGCTCATGCAATTAATAGCCATCTCCAACAAGAGGGAGTCTAACCACCTACGTGACAACAAAGAACTGCAGATGCTGGTTTACACCAAAGATAGGCGCAATGTGCTGGAGTAACTCAGCGGATCAGGCAGTAATTTTGGAGAAAAAGGATGGGTGACGTTTCGGGTCGGGACCCTTCCTCCGACTGGTCTACCCTTGACATTGAGTGCCATTACCATTGCTTGGTCACCACCCACATCTATCCTAGGGAGGTGCCATCCATCAGAAACTCAACCCCAGCAAGCGAGCACATACCGTGGCTGGAAGAGCAAGTCAGAGGTGGGTGAAAGGGACTCTCCTAATGCTGCAATAGCTTCCTACCATCTACAAACCACAAGTCAGGAGTGACAAAATAACTTGCCTGAAGAAGTACAGCCCCAACATCTCAGGGAAAATCAATACCGTCCATGATTGATTGGTAACCAATCGATAACCCGAAGCATTCATTGCCCCCTACTGCTGACACAGTATCTGAGGGTGATGCAGTGGTAGAGACCCCGGTTCGATCCTGAGCCAGCACACCCTTCCTCAGATATGATGCCCAAAATTGTTCACAATATTCCAAATGTGGCCTGACCAGCACCTTATAGAGCCTCAGCATTACATCCCTGTTTTTGCATACAAGCCCTCTCTAAATAAATGCTAGCATTGCCTTTGCTTTCTTTCCTACCGATTCGACTTGCAGATTAACTTTTTGGAAATCCTGCACCTGCACTCCAAAGCCCCTTTGTCTCCACAATCTCTAAAGCCACCTCGTTCTGAACCCTAAGGTGCAGTCCATCCAGTCCAGGTGACTTATCCACCTTCAACCCTTTCAGCTTCCCAAGCACCTTCTCCCGAGTAATAGCCACTCCACTAACTTCCATCCCCTGAGTCTCTTGAATTTCAGGCACGTTGCTGGTGTCTTCCACTGTGAAGACTGATGCAAAAATGTTATTGAACTCCTCCGCCATTTCTTTATTCCCCATTATCATTTCTCCTGCATTATTCTCCAATGTCCACTCTTGCCTCTTTCTTACTCTTTATATAACTGAAGATAGTCTTACTATCCACTTTTATATTATTAGCTAGCTTACCTTCATATTTCATCTTTTCTCCCCAAATTGCCTTTTTAGTTAGTTTCTGTTGTTCTTTAAAAGCTTCCCAATCCTCTGGCTTCCCACTAATCTTTGCAATGCTATATGCCTTCTCTTTTAGTTATATATACTGTCCTTTACTTTTATTATCAGCCACGATCACCTCTTTCTCCTTGTAGAATGCTTCTTCCTCTTTGGAATGAAAAGATCCTGCATCTTCCACATTATTCCCAGAAATTCCTGCCATTGCTGTTCTACCGTCATCCCTTCAAGGGTCTCTTTCCAGTCAGATTTGGCCAGCTCCTCTCTCATGCCTCTGTAGTCCCCATTGCTCAACTACAATGCGAACACATCTGATTTCTCCTTCTCACTCTCAAATTGCAGATGAAAACTTATCCTATGGTGGTCTCTAACTCCTAGTGGTTCCTTTCCCTTGAGTTCCCTTAACAAATCCAGTTCCCTTATCAAAACCAAAAAAACATGACAGGTTTTCCTGGCCGCCCGTCTTCATTGTACTATCTACTCATCCAAATGTCCACTGCCCAAGTCCTGACTATCACTATCCCACCATCCGTAGTTCTCGATTAGCAGTGACCCAATATGAAGCTCATCGACTCCATCTACACTCCACACAGCTGGTGAAAGCAGCCAACTGAGTCTAAAGAAGGGTCTCGGCCCGAAAAGTTGCTTATTCCTTCGCTCCATAGATGCTGCGGCGTGGGAGATTGGACCCTTCACGTGGTCCGCCCTGTTTCAACGAATGCAATCAACCTGGCGTGCACAATCAAATAAGATCAAATAGAACGAGTTGTCCCACAACTTTAGGCTGTGCACGCCATACGCAAGAGGAAGATAGATGCTGCCTCACCCACTGAGTTTCTCCAGCATTTTTGCCTATCTTCGATTTTTCCAGTATCTACAGATCTTTCTTAAACACCTTAATCAAGGATCATTCCTGCCCCAGTGGTTCTTTCTATCCCCCTCTCCTGGTGGCAGAAGGTACAACAGCTTGAAAGCACCTAACATTGGGTTCAAAAACAGCTCCTTTCCTGGTATTGGACATGAAGATTGAAAGATACAGCATGGAAACAGGCCCTTTGGACCACTGAATCCGGTTATCCCACTTTCTCATCCACTCCCTACACACTAGGGGCAATTTACATAAACCAATTAATCTACAAACCAGCACATCGATGGGATGTGGGAGGAAACCGGGAGAACATGCAAACTCCACACAGGTAAGCCATGAGGTCGGGATTGAACCAGGATCTCTGGCACTGTGAAGCAGCAGTTCTACCAGCTGTGTCACTATGTCCAAATGAAGGACAAATTCATGATCTCCCAATCTCCCTTGAGTGGCTCTTGCACTTTAAAAAAAAATATCTGCACTTCCCCTGCAGCTGTAACACTATTTTCTGAACTCTATTTGTTTTTGCTATAACATGACACTTTCTACTATTTTTTGCGTAGGCGGCTCATAAAACATATTTTTACTGCATCTCAGTACAGGTGATATGATAAATAAGGGAGACCGATATTAAAATTCTCAGATAGACACAAAAAGCTGGAGTAACTCCAGCATCTCTGGAGAGAAGGAATGGGTGATGTTTCGGGTCGAGACGTCTTCAGTCTGAAAGTCACGGGAAGGGAAACGAGCGCTATCGACGGTGATGTAGAGAGATAAAGAACAACGAATGAAAGATATGCAAAAAAGTTACGAGGTTCAAGGAAACAGGCCATTGTTAGATGTTTGTTGGGTGAGAACGAGAAGCTGGTGTGACCAGGGTGGGGGATGGATAGAGAGAGGGAATGCCGGGGTTACTTAAAGTTAGAGAAGTCAATATTCATACCACTGGGCTGTAAGCGGCCCAAACAAAATATGAGGTGCTGTTCCTCCAATTTACATTTAGCCTCACTCTGACAATGGAGGAGGCCCAGGACAGAAAGGTCTGTGCAGAAAAGTGGAAGGATGATTAGGAATAGGAATACTTTATTGTCACATGTGACTAGGCACAGTGAGATTCTTTGCTTGCATACACAATGTATACAAATAGCAGCTGCCTACGATGCTGAGAGTTACAAAGCACACCATCCCCTCCTTTCTTTCTCTTCCCGACCCCCCCCCCCAACAGTTCCCCAAAGCCGGGTCCTCCATTGTTCTTCCCCTCCCCCTCACGGCTCCTCCACGCTCTCATCGACCACCGCGAGGCTTCATAGAAACATAGAAAATTGGTGCAAGAATAAGCCATTCGGCCCTTCAGCATCGCCATTCAATATGATCAAGGCTGATCATCCAAAATCAGTACCCCGTTCCTACTTTCTCCCCATATCCCTTGATTCCCTTAGCCCTAAGAGCTAAATCTAACTCTCTCTTGAACACATCCAGTGAATCGGCCTCCACTGCCTTTTGTGGCAGAGAATTCCACAGATTCACAACTCTCTGGGTGAAAACCTTTTTTTCTCATCTCAGTCCTAAATGGCCGACCCCTTATTCTTAAACTGTGACAGCTGGTTCTGGACTCCCCCCAACATCGGGAACATTTTCCCTGCATGTAGCCTGTCAAATCCCCTAATAATTATACATGTTTCTGTAAGACAGCCTCTCAACCTTCTAAATTCCAGCGAATTTGCAGCAGTAGGGGCTTCACCACCACCGAGACCCCATCGTCGCCAGGTTTCACCACCACCAAGGCCCCACTTCACGCCTCCATGGCGGTGCCAACCCGGGCCCCAGCTGCAGGCCCAGTCGGCTGTTCTGCCCGACCCCGGCTTCTACGCGGCGATCCGGAAGGCATCGAGACCGCAGCGCCTCGATAAAGGCCTCTGGCCACGTTCCCAGTCCCCAGGCGCGGCCCGTCGGGACAAAAAGCTGGAGTAACTCAGCAGAACAGGCAGCATCTCTGGTGAGAAGGAATGGGTGACGTTTCTGGTCGAGACCCTTCTTCAGACTAAAAGTTGCAGAGCCTCTAGAGTTGTTGCCTGTCCCGCTGAGTTACTCTATTAATTTAGTTGACTTGTTTGAGGTTTTTATCCGACCATATTAATAAATAAGCATAGGATTTGGCCCTTATTTTTTTCAAGACTAGGATTGCCAACTGTCCCGTATTAGCCGGGACATCGCATATATTGGGCTAAATTGGTTTGTCCCATACGGGACCTCCCTTGTCCTGTATTTGACTGCTACTACTCTGTAAGTACTCAACATCCCTTATTGTTCCATACATGCCCCGTCTACACCCACCATTTTGCCCCTTATTTGGGAGTGAGAAAGTTGGCAACCCTAATCACACTGACCCACCACTCATTAAGTACATGGCTGATCTAAATTAAAGTGTTTAGCAACCTGGAGATCAGGTAGGTTCAGGCGGACTGAGCGAAGGTGTTCAGCGAAACGATCGCCCAGTCTATGTTTGGATTCTCAGCCTTTGTTTTCATCCCTACAGAATCTAACCTTTTTTTTCTGTAATTGCCGCCAGTGTTATAGTCCTCTTGCAATCTGTTTTTCAAATCCCGGGTGACATGATCACCTCTGCACAGGTGACCTTGCCTTTACCTGCCTGAACCCCCAATCTTTGCAATTCCCCCCCACCCCCACCCTCGACCATCCCTTTGCCTCCACAGATGCTGCTCTACCAGCTGTGCCACTATGCTATATAAATAAAAATGTCTTGCAATGGTGGTTCAACCTTGGAATTGTCCTGTTGCCGGAGTGATCTGGACTTCAATCCAAGGCTGGAGATGGGCAGCACGGTGGGGCAGCAGTAGAGTCACTGCCTTACAGAGGCAGAGAGCTGGGTTCGATCCTGACTATGGGTGCTGCCTGTACAGAGTTTGTACATTCTCTCTGTGACCGTGTAGGTTTTCTGCAGGTTTGTAGGTTAATTGGCTTCTGTAAATTGCCCCTTTTGGGTAGGAAAGAACTCGTGTATAGGGTGATCGATGGTCAGCGTGAACTCGGTGGGCCGAAGGGCCTGTTTCCACACTGTATCCCGAAACTGTTGAGAAAGTGTATTTTAGCTCCTGGGCTGACCAGAGTGGGATTTGGGTGAAAACCCACACTGATACCCCACAGCAAACTAAATGGGTAAATCATTTCTCAGCTTCTCAATAAGAATCTGTGACAATGTCATGAGTCCTTTCACGAAGATGTGATGAAATGTAACAATAAATTAATACCAGGCTGTTGCATCTTAGTTTAGTTTAGAGATACAATGCGGAAACAGGCCCTTCGGCCCAAACACACTAGGGACAATTTTACATTATACACCAAGCCAAAATTAACCTACAATCTTGTACATCTTTGGAGTGTGGCAGGAAACCGAGGGTCTCTGAGAAAACCCACGCAAGTCACGGGGAGAACATACAGACTCCGTACAGACAGCACCCATAGTCAGGATCGAACCCGGGTCTCTAGCGCTGTAAGGCAGTAGCTCCGCCACTGCGCCACCATGCTGCCATGTTCATGTATTTTCTCGTGAATACAATGTGATGGAGCCCCATTACACAGCTCCTTCAGTGGTAGACCAATGGCTTCCAATGTATTGGAGGCGCAGAGTTACAGCGGGTAGAGCTGCTGCCTCACAACGCCAGAGACCCGGGTTCGATGCTGACCTCTGGTGCTGTCTGTGTGTGACGTTTGCATGTGGGTTTCCTCCGGGTGCTCCGGTTTCCTCCCATGTCCCAAAGACGAACAGTATATACAAAACAAATTGGAGGAACTCAGCGGGTCAGGCAGCGTCTGTGGAGGGAATGGCCAGGGGATGTTTCAGGTCTGAACCATTTTCAGACTAATTGAAGTAGGGGGGCGGGGAATAAGGCTGGAAGAGAGAGGTGGGGATGGGTCAAAGCCTGGCAAGTGATAGGTGGGGGTGCTGGTACAGGAAAGTTAATCTGCAAGTCGAATCAGTAGCAAAGAAAGCAAATCAATGCTAGCATTTATTTCAAGAGGGCTTGTATACAAAAACAGGGATGTTATAAGGCATTATAAGGTGCTGGAAAGACCACATTTGGAATATTGTGAGCAATTTTTGGCACCAAATCTGAGGAAAGGAGTGCTGGCTCTGGAGAGGGTCCAGAGGGGGTTTACAAGACCGATCCCAGGAATGAGTAGGTTAACCTATGATGAGCGTTTGTCTGCACCACTGGGCCTGTACTCATTGGAGTTTAGAAATACAGAACAGTGAAAGGCTTGGATAGAGTGGATGTGGAGAGGATGTTTCCACTAGTGGGGAGAGTGGGACGAGAGGTCATAGCCTCAAAATTAAAGGACGTTCTTTTAGGAAGGAGATGAGGAGACATTTTTTTAGTCAGAGGGTGATGAATCTGTGGGGGGTTTTGCCACAAAAGGCTGTGGAGGCCAAGTCAGTGGATATTTTTAAGGCAGAGATAGATAGATAGATTCTTGATTAGTACAGGTGTCAGAGGTTATGGGGAGAAGGCAGGAGAATGGGATTAGGACGGAGAGATAGATCAACCATGATTGAATGGTGGAGTAGATTTGATGGGCCGAATGGCCTAATTCTACTGCTAGCACTTATGACCTTATGATATAGGTGATGATTGGCAGCAAGGGACAAAGGCTAGAGATGAAAAGGAGACAAAACGGTGTTGGATAAGGAGGGAAGATGAGTGAATGCGACGCCAGATGTGGAATATGGGTAGAAGGGGTCAGGGGAATGGGTGAGGGGTGGAAGAGGGGGAAAATGTGGTGTAGGAGGGGAGGAAAGTGTTGGTGGGGGAAGTGTTAATTAAATTTGGAGAATTCAATGTCTGAAGAAGGGTCCCCCGTTCCTTCTCTCCAGAGATGCTGCCTGACCCGCTGAGTTACTCCAGCACCTTGTGTCTTATCTGATATAAACCAGCATCTGCAGTTCCTTCCTACACAGTGGGGGGTGGGGGGGGTGACTTCTGTAAAACAAGAGGGCGATACGGAGAAACCTGTTGAAATTAGAATCAGGAATTAATATTCTCAATATTGAACCATCGCTGAGAAATTAAATGTGACAACATATTTCATAAACCACACATCTAGAATAGACACAAAGTGCTGGAGTAACTCAACAGGTCAGGCAGCTTCTCTGGAGAAAAGGGAATAGGAGACGTTCAGACCCGACCCAAACGTCGCCTATTCATTTTCTCCGGAGATGCTCCTGTCCCTACTTTGTGTTTGTCGTCGGTTTAAACCAGCATCTGCAGTTCCTTCCCACACACGACATCTTCGAAGCAGGTATCTGGTAGCTACATGCATTCAATCAGAAGGCTTTGGACATCTGAGTCATACAGATACAAGCCCTTGCTGCTCACCCCCACCCAATGACGGTGGATGAGCCGGAGCTTCGACCTCGCATCGTAATGACCCATGGCGATAGTCCCAGTGGCGTTGAGCAATCGGAGCCCTTCAGTATAAGGGCCTGTCCGTGTCACCCAGTCTGCGTTGGAAGCCCGGACGCCAGCATTTAAAAGCAGCAACTGGATCTGGAGTTGATAAGCAATTGACAACAAGCCTGTTGTTACTTCTCCCGCTACCGGAGACCTGGGAAGATGAACACCCCGGGGCTAGGAGCCTTCAACGAAGTTGTCCAAACACCATTGCTGAGGAAAATCAGAAGTTTGATACCCCTCAACTTCTGGACAGAAGTGAAGGAACTTTTCCGATTGGCCGGTCCAGTGGTAAGTTTATCTTTCCAAACCTGTTCCACTTGTCTGAAGAAGGGTCCCGACCCGAAACGGCACCCATCCTTCTTCCCCCCCCAGAGATGCTGCCTGACCCGCTGAGTTACTCCAGCACTTCGTGTCTATCTTCTGTATCTGTAATTCCCACACTACCCTATTTACAGTTCACCTAATCTGATTCTCAAGAGAATTAAATATCCCGATTTGCAGGGCAATGGTTCAGTTGAATAGAAACCAAGAACTGCTGCCGCTGGTTAATGCATTGAAGGAACAAAAGTGCCGGAGTAACCCAGCGGGCCAAGCAGCATCTCTGGAGAACATGGATATGTGACGTTTCGGGTCGAGACCATTGTCAGCTGTAGTTTTAGAGATGCAGCATGGAAACAGGCCCCACTGAGTCCTCGTCATCTATTGACCGCTGGTTCACATTGGTTCTATATCCGATCTTTAATCAGACTTTTACTGGATTTTAAATTGCACTGAGATAGACACAAAATGCTGGAGTAACTCAGCAGGACAGTCAGCATCCCTGGGGAGAAGGAATGGGTGACGTTTCGGGTCGAGACCCTTCTTCAGACTGATGTCAGGGAAGAGGGAGATACATAGATAAGGAAGTGTTAGCTGTGAAAATAGGACAAAGGGAATGCCGATCAAGTAAAATGTAGAATAGATCATTGTTAGCTGGGAGTTAGCTGTTTTTTAAATCTCTGTTCAAAGCAAACAGAGATAAAATGTAGTCGGAGACAGTAAGACTGGTTGGAGAACTGGGAAGGGGAGGGATAGAGAGAGGGAGCAAGGGTTACTTGAAGTCAGAGAAGTCAATGTTCATACAGCTGGGGATAATATTGCACTAAATGCTATTCATTTTATCCTGTATCTGTACACTGTGGACAGCTTGATTGTAATCATGTATAATCCTTTCACTGCCTGGATAGCATGCAACAGAAAAGCTTTTCACTATACCTCTGTACACGTGACAATAATAGACAAACCTGAGATTAAAATGTTATCCCCACTTTCTCATCCACTACACGCTGGGGCAATTTTACAGAGCCCAATTAATCTACAATCCCACACGCGTGTCTGTGTGGAGTTTGCAAGTTCTCCCAGTGATGACGTGGGTTTCCTCCGGGTGCTCCGGTTTCCTCCCACATCCCAAAGACATGTAGGTTTGTAGGTTAATTGGCCTCAGTAAATTGCCCCTGGTGTGTAGAGATGGGATGAGAAAGTGGGATAACATAGAACTAGCATGAGCGGGTGATCGATGGTGGGCCTGGACTGGGTGTGGTGAAGCGCCTGTTTCCAAGATGGGTCTTTCAATCGATCAATTTTGCGTTGGTAGTAACGGCTGATATCTTTAAACTAAACTAAACACTAGCTCGAGAAGAAGCACATTGCCTTCTGATTTGGCATTGTACAGACTTCCCGACTCAACATTGAATTGAACAATTTCAGATATCCCGCCACTCCAGTGGAATCAGGGGATATGGGGAGAAAGCCGGAACGGGGCACTGATTTTGGATGATTAGCCATAATCATATTGAATGGCGGTGCTGGCTCGAAGGGCCGAATGACCCACTCCTGCACCTATGTATGTTTCTATGTTTCACTGACACTTCCATCATTGCCATCATAGTTCTCGCCCCATCACCGAGACAAAAAGAGATTTACATCTTGGAGAAAGTGGAGGAAACAGGGGCAGAGATCAAGGGCGTCACGGTAGCGCAGCGGTAGAGTTGCTGCTTTACAGCGCTTACAGTGCCAGAGGCCCGGGTTCAATCCTGACTACGGGTGCTGTCTGTATGGAGTCTGTATGTTCTCCCCGTGGGTTTTCTCCAAGATCTTCCGTTTCCTCCCACACTCCAAAGACGCACAGGTTTAATTGGCTTGGTATAAATGTAAACAAACTATCCCTAGTGTGTGTCGGACAGTGTTCATGTGCGGGGATCGCTGGTCGCTGCCGAAGGGCCTGTTTCCGCGCCGTATCTTTAAACTAAACAAAAGAGAGGGTCTGTGGTATCCCAGGGATTGAAGTGGGAATGACCACGCAAGAATAGGAACAGAAAATTTGGATTTAATACGAAGTATCCCTTAACTAGTAGGGCTGATGGATTACCAGGAAGAGGCCCCAGTTAGTGTAAGGCAGCAGAGTTTTGAACAGTGCTTACTGAGGTTGGTAATATAGGAAATGAGCTGGGGATGAGTTGAAATAGTCTATCATGGACAGAAGAGGAGGCTGCGGTAATTGATGCTGAGAAAAAAATATCATTGATTAAATGGCCTTAAAAGCCAACATTTTGACCCTACTTTTGTCCACTGCCTTTCCATCTCTTTGTGTGGCTCTGGGTCAATTTTTTGTTGTAGTTTTAGTTTTAGAGATACAGCGTGGAAACAAGCCCTTCGGCACTCCGAGTCCACGCCGACCGCTAGTTCCATTTATCCCACTTTCACATCCTACACACTAGGGGCAATTTACAGAAGCCAATTAACCTACAAACCTGCGCGTCTTTGAGACGCGGGAGGAAACCGGAGCACCCGGAGACAACCCACGCGGTCACAGAGAGAACGTGCAAACTCCGTAAAGGCAGCACCCGAGGTCAGGATTGAATGCGGGTTTCTGGCGATGTGAGGGAGCAGCTCTATTACTATGCCACTGTTCCGCCCTGTTTGGTAAATTTTGTTTCCAAACAATTTCACGAGGCTTGTTCATGTTTTTTGGGGGTAAATGTTAAAATAACAGTCTTATGGGCCGAAACCTGAGTGCAATTTGAAACTTTGACTAAAATGTTCCCGCCTTCTCTGTGTAGAGCTAGATTCTCTGGAATTGAGTTCAATTGGAGCCGATATAGAATTATAGGATGTAGTATGTTGCAGTAAGATCGACTGCACAAGAACGACACTCAGAGGCAGTTTCTGCCAAAATATGATAGTTGGCTTCGCATTATAGAAAATTGTTATAAAAACAACTGGGGAAAAGGGGTTCGGAGTGAGAGAGATTCAGACTCACAGTAACAAAGCTATTGTTCCCACAGGATCAACAAAAGTAAAGATCCTTTCAACAGGAAAAAGATTATTTTTATGCAAAAGGACACATAGTGCTGGAGTAACTCAGCAGGTCAGGCAGCACCCTTGGGGAACATGGATAGGTGGCGTTTCGGGTCGAGACCCTACTTCAGACTGATTGCAGGGAGGGGGGAGTATAAAGCTGGAAAAGAGGGAGAGTTGCTCCTTTTCAGAGACCCGGGTTCGATCCTGACCTCGGGTGCTGTCTATACGGAGTTTGTACGTTCTCCCTGTGACCACGTGGGTTTTCTCCGGGTGCTCCGGTTTCCTCCCACATTCCAAAGACGTGCAGGTTTGTAGCTTAATTGGCCCTCTGTAAATTGCCCCTAGTGTGCAGGGTGTAAAAGTGGGATAACATGGAACAGTGTGTGGGTGATCAATGGTCGGTGTGGACTCGGTGGAGCGAAGGTCTTGTTTCCACAATGTATCACTAAAACTACAACTAAAAATGGACCCAGAGTGTGGTGGGTAGTAGGCTGACACAGGCGAGCTATCACACACACTTTTTTTTAATTAAAAGCACTGAAGGCTACATATTACAATGTTTAACAGAGTGTCAACAAGAGACAATACAAGTGATTGCTTTTCAATTTTAACAGCCACATGTGGTGAAACTGACAGATTGTGATCTTAAGAGACAATGGTGTCTGATTACTGCAGGGAAGTTACATGGAACCAGTATTTTCCCTGGACGGTTTTTATTTAAGTAAAGCAGCTTTTTTTCCTGCTTGTCTATTTCCAAAGTAACCTTTTTGTGATGCACTGGGAGGAGAGGAATAGATCAGGTAGATGCACAGCGTCTCTTGCCCAGAGTAGGTGAATTGAGGACCAGAGGAAAGATTTAATAGGAATACGAGGGGTAACTTTTTCACACAAAGGGTGGTGGGTATATGGAACGAGCTGTCAGAGGAGGTAGTTGAGGCTGGGACTATCCCAATGTTTAAGAAACAGTTTCTTAATCAGCTAGACAGGTACATGGCTAGGGCAGGTTTGGAGGGATATGGGCCAAACGCAGGCAGGAGGGACTAGTGTAGCCGGGACATGTTGGCTGGTGTAGGCAAGTTGGGATGAAGGGCCTGTTTCCACACTGTATCACTCTCTGACTCCATGACTCTAGTTCCCAATCAAAATTTGTGTTGTAAGCAATTTGGCCCGTGCAATACAAATAGTGTTCACTGGTTTAGCACTGGAGTTACATCCATTTGTGTTATGGAAGCTTGCGTTATAGCAAGCCAACCTGATTACATCTTGGGTCATAGTCTCTGATTATAGGATCAGCCACTGCATACAGAGGGGAAAAAAAACAGCTTCACTCAAGTGCTACTTAACTGCATAAGATAAATCAAATGCTGCGTAGTTTACACCCAAGCAGTATGAACATTGACTTCCCTAACTTCAAATAGCCCTTCCTTTCCCTCTCTCTCCATCCCCTCCCCTTTCCCAGTTCTCCCACCAGTCTTACTGTCTCCGACTACATTCTATCTCTGTCCCGCCCACTCCCCTGACATCAGTCTGAAGAAGGGTCTCGACCCGAAACGTCACCCATTCCTTCTCTCCAGAGATGCTGCCTGTCCCGCTGCGTTACTCCAGCTTTTTGTGTCTGTCTTCGATGTAAAGCAGCATCTGCAGTTCTTTCCTACACGTAAGATAAATCGAACCTGAGTTTAAAATTGTTATTTACTCCAATTAATGAAATTCGTGGCATGGATGTTTCACATTAAAGATATCTTAGATTAGTTCAGAGATACAGCGCGGTAACAGGCCCTTCAGCCCACCGAGTCTGTGCTGACCAGCGTTCCCTGCACACTAACACGATCCTAAACACACGAGGGACAATTTACAATTTTAACCGAAGCCAATTAGCCTACAAAACTGTACGTTTTTGGAGTGTGGGAGGAAACGAGCACCTGGTGAAAATCCACGCAATCACGGAGAGAACGTACAAACTCCGTATAGAATGCACTGGTTGTCAGGATCGATCCTGGGTCTCTGGCGCTGTAAGGCTGCAACTCTACTGCTGGGCCACCGAGCCGCCCTGTAAGGTTCTTGAGCATGTTATAGTGCTGCAGCAGTGTTAGATAATGTTGAAGCTGTTAACTTCAAATGCATTGCCATATCTAACGCAGGTAAATTGTTTCATACAGCAAGCAACATTTCAAATATTCAGTTTTTTCTTATACATTTTTTTGTGCATTATGTTACATGCTGTTTTACTGCTTTTCCCCGTTTTTTTAGTGAATTGGATGCCATTGCTTCCTGGGAAGATTATAATTTCTTAACAATAATGGAGGATTTTTTTTTAAATGCATCTGACGAATAGAGCACAGTGGCGCAGTGGTAGAGTTGCTGCCTCACAGCACCAGAGACCCGGGTCTGATCCTGACTACGGGTGCTGTCTGTATGAAGTTTGTACGCTCTCCCCGTGACCACGTGGTTTTCCTCTGGGTGGTCTGGTTTCCCCCACATCCCAAAGATGTGCAGGTTTATAGGTCAATGGCCCTCGGTAAATTACCCCTTGCGTGTAGGATGTGAAACTTGGATAACATAGAACCAGTGTGAATGGGTGATCGATGATCGGCACGGTTTCGGTGGGCCGAAGGGCCTGTTTCCGTGCTGTATCTCTAACTAAACGGTCTTGTGTTGATGTGCTTTCCATCCAGAGAGATGAATCTCTCAGATTCTCCGCACGGGAGGGACATGGTAGCTGAGATATTGATACACGGCCTACGTTGCCAGATGGCTGGGCACAGAAGGAATCAAGGGATGAAAAGGATTAGGCGGGAATGCAGTTGACCCTTCTCCACCCATCGAACGGGCTAGCAAACCCTAAAGGGCAGAGTGGCAGATGGTGCCGCGAGTCCTGACTCCCATATTCTTGTTTTGAAGGGGAAATCTCCGCAATAAGTCACTCTTTTAGTGACACGACCACGGAGTCTGGCTGTAGGATCTAAAAAAAGATGAGCTTAAAGCAGCAGTTTTCCAACTGTCAGAATGCGGCAGCTGTAATATTCTACCACAGTGTCAGCGTTTCCTTGAAATCCTTTAGTTTGGGTCTCAAGTGATCAACTTTGCTGTACGGTTGCACGGGTACGATATTGCAACATTTCTCTTTAACTGAAATAAAAATCCATGCCATTAAAACGACTCCAAATCCATGAAATACAGCTTTGTTGGATTTTGCTCAGGCACATTTGGAGTATTGCATGCCGTCCAGTTCAGAGAAACATTGAAACATAGAAAACAGGTGCAGGAGTCGGCCATTCTGCCATTCGAGCCAGCACCGCCATTCAATATGATCATGGCCGATCATCCAAAATCAGTACCCCGTTCCTGATTTATCCCCATATCCCTTGATTCCGTAAGCTCTAAGAGCTAACTCTCTCTTGAATACATCAAGAGATCACCCCCATTACAGGTAGGATATGGAGGCTTTGTTGAGGGTGCAGAGGAGGTTTACCAGAATGAAGCTTCTAGCCTGATGGGAGAGGGGAGAAGAGGAAGTGACCAGGGTGAGACTGGTCCTTGATCATGCTGGTGGCCTTGCTGAGGCAGCGTGAGGTGTAGATGGAGTCAATGGAAGTGAGGTTGGTTTGTGTGATGGTCTGATCTACCTCATGTCTCTGAGATTAAAATGGCTCCTCTTTAATTACAAAGACATGGAGGCTTGGGGTCTGTCCACACTTACCTGGATATAACCGTCTCACAGGGTGAGGCCACTCCCTTCCATTCCCGGATTAGAGGCTATTATCCACAAGGAGAGATCGAAGATTGGAGGGCACAGCTTTAAGATGAGAGGGGCAAAATGGAAGTGAGATGTGCGGGGAAAGTTGTTGAGACAGAATGGCGGGTGCCTGGAATGTGTTGCCAGGGGTGGTGGTGGAGGCAGATAAGATAGGAGGATTTAAGAGGTAGGCAGATGGATATTGAGGGAATGGCAGGATATGGATAATGTGCAGATGATGGAGATTAGTTTAACCTGGCACAGACATTGTGGGCCGAAGGGCCTGTTCATGTGCTGTACAGAACCATAATGTTCTATGTCTGTATAAGATGGCTGTTTACAACATTATAAACAGGCAAACAGGCATAGGTTGGAGCAGGGGTGGGGAACCTGCGGCCTTCTAGGCCATTCAGTGCGGCCTTTTGAATGAATACAAATTTTGTAGAACAAATCCTTTTATTTTTATTAATATGTTTTTGTTCGTCTTTTATTATTTTTATTTTAATCTTAAAATGAACGTATTTAAAATACCAAAGAGTAAAAGAAGATTCAACGAAATAATCCTCTATCTAATTGAAGTTTCTTGGAATGCAGCCTTATTAGATTACAGCTAACTTAATGTGGCCTTATTAGATTACAGCTAACTTAATGCGGCCTTCCAACATTAAATGGTTCCCCACCCCTGGTTTGGAGCTTTGAAGGACATTATGCCCCACACTTCTCCATCTGGCCACCGGGGGGGCAGGGGCGGGAGGGTTTTAGTGGCGAGTGATGGAGTTTAATTGCTGAAGGCTGCAGATGGGAAAAGTGAGGAGAGAGGTTTAAAGATGAAGACCTGCATTTTGATAACATTGATCTGGCCATCACACAAGAAGCAATGGGTCAAATACTAGTGAAAAGCAATGACGATGAATCTTAAAGTCTGAAAAACAGCAGCCAGTTTGGAGAGAGTAAAATGGTGGTGTGAGACTGATCATATACCATCCCAAGTTATATCATTAACCATTCAGCCACCAATAGACTCTGGCCAAGTTGGCATGGAGTCTGTATATAACATTGGGGAACTCTGTGGGTTAAGACAAAATCCAGTCAGGTTGAGGATACAAAGTGCTGGAGTAACTCAGCGGATCAGGCAGAATCTCTGGAGATCATGGAAAGGTGACACTTCGGGTCCGGGCCCTTCCTCAGAGTGACCAAGGGTCCCAACCCAAAATTTCACCTATCCATGTTCTCCAGTGATTCTGCCTGACCCGCTGAGTTACTCCAGCACTTTGTGTCTTTTTTGAAAACCAGCATCTGTAGTTCTTTGCTTCTTCAAGTCAAGTTGAGTCCAATAATACTTTCTCTCTATTTCCCCTCTCTCCCCCTCTCTCTCCCCCTCTCTCTCCCCCTCTCTCTTCCCCCTCTTTCCCCCTCTCTCCCCCCTCTCTCTCTCTCCCCCTCTTTCCCCCTCTCTCACTCTCTCCCCCCTCTCATATGCTCATATTTATGTCGCTCTTCTAGGGAGATGCTAACTGCATTTCGTTGTCTCTGTACTGTACACTGCACAATGACAATAAAGTTGAATCTGAATCTGAATCTGATCTCTCTCCCTCTCCCCCTCTCTCTCTCCCCCCTTCTCTCTCTCTCACACTCTCCCCCCTCTCTCTCTCTCTCTCCCACACCCCCCTCTCTCCCTCTCTTTCTCTCTCTCTCACTCCCCCCTCTCTCCCTTTCTCTCTCTCTCTCTCTCTCTCTCCCCCACTCCCCCTTTCACCCACTCCCCCCCCTCTCTCCTTCTCCCCCTCTCTCTCTCCCTCACTCCCCCCTCTCTCCCTTTCTCTCTCTCTCTCTCACTCTCCCCCCTCCCTCTCTCCCTCGTGCAATATTCCCACCGTTTTTCGGTTTCTGCCTCACAAGAAGAGTGATTGATTCTGTAATAATATTGATAATTCTTCCTCTCTTTTATTGCAGATTCTGTCCCAGCTGATGGTGTTTCTCATTGGCATAGTCAGCTCCATATTCTGTGGTCATTTGGGGAAAGTTCAACTGGATGCAGTGTGTCTCGCTACAGCAGTACGTATATCCAAACGTCGATTTCATTTATCACTACAAACCCTTCGGTAAAGGCAGGCATAGAGTCATAGTCTTACAGTGTGGAATGATACGATATATTACACAATAGAACTATTTATCCCAGGAGGGAAATTGATCTGTCAACAGTCATAAAAACACAAAATACATGAAACATGAAATTAAAGTGACGAATGGAAAAGATTGGGGATGTGCAAAGATTGGGGGGGGGGGGGGGGGGGGGGGGGAGGCCGTCTACCCCACCACAGTAGGGGGAGGAGTTGTACAGTTTGACAGCCACAGGGAAGAAGGATCTCCTGTGGCGTTCTGTGCTGCATCTTGGTGGAACCAGTCTGTTGCTGAAGGTGCTCCTCAGGTTGACCAGTGTGTCATGGAAGGGGCGAGCTGTATTGTCCAGGGATGCTCCACAGTTTAAGGTGCATCCTCCTCTGGCAACTCGTTCCGTACACCCACCACTCTCTGTGAAAATGTTATTCAGGTTCCTATGAAATCGTTCCCCCCTCACCTTAAACCTATGTCCTCTGGTTCTCGAGTCCCCCTACTCTGGGCAAGAGATTCTGTGCGTATACCCGATCTATTCCTCTTATGATTTTGTACATCTCTTTAAGATCACCGCTCAACATCCTGCGCTTGGAGTCCTGCGCTTGGTGTCCCAGCCTGCTCAACCTCTTCCTATAGCTCAGGCCCTTAAGACCTGGCAACATCCTCGAAAAGTCTCGCAGGTCAAGTAACCTGCCCGTTCTCATATTTCACATCAGGGTTGGGGCACCAGGTCAAGAGAGAGAACAAGAAACGAGAAAAAGTAAATGACCACTGAAGTTTAGTCCCACACCAATGTTATTAACTCTTGGAAGTGTCTAGGAACCCAATGCAATTGGTAAATGTTGGAGAAAAAAAAACTTTCTTCAATTTTAAACATTGTTCACTGTGCCTCTTATGGACCAGATGGAATTTTATGACATTGCAGTCGTCATTGTTACTGAGACTAGATTATATTGGTTTAGTTTAGTTTAGAGATACAGCGTGGAAACAGGCCCTTCGGCCACCGAGTCCGCACCGACCAGCGATCCCTGCACACTAACGCTAGGGACAATTTACATCTATACCAAACCAATTAACCTACAAACCTGTACGTCTTTGGAGTGTGGGAGGAAACCGAAGATCTCGGAGAAGAAACCCACGCAGGTCACGGGGAGAAAGTACAAACCCCGTACAGACAGCACCCGTAGTCAGGATCGAACCCGGGTCTCTGGTGCTGTGAGGCAGCAACTCTACCGCTGCGCCACCAATGCCGCCCAATATAATTAGCTAAACAATAGACACAAAGTGCTGGAGTAACTCAGGGAGTCAGGCTGCATTCTGGAGGAACATGGATAGGTGACGTTTCGGATTGGGTCCCTACTTGGGAGTCTGAAGAATGGTCCCGACCCGAAACATCACCTATCCACTATCCACGTTCTCCGGAGATGTTGCCTGACACTCTAAGTTACTCCAACATTTTGTGTCTCATTTTGTAAACCATCATTTGCAATTTCTAGTACCTCTATTTAATTTGCTAAGTCTGTTTTTTCCCAGTTGCCATGGCGGGATGTGAACTCCTGACCCCTGAACATTAATCTAGGCCTTTGGTTTATGGTTCATTAACAGCACTAATGTGATCGCTTTCCCATCCCTGCCGATGATGCCCACATCTCGGGAATGGAAGAGCAATTGGACCACAATCCATTTACCTTGTGCTGGCATTTACAATTGAACTGTTCATCCATTTTCTTTGCCTTTTGTTACCTGTGCACAGATGATTAATGTATCGGGTATCTCCGTGGGTGCTGGATTGGCCTCCGCCTGTGATACGCTCATATCCCAGGTAAGTGTGGACACACCCTAAGCTTAAGTTTAGTTTAGTTTGGAGATACAGCGAGAAACAGGCCATTCGGCCCACCAAGTCCGTATCGACCAGCGATCCCACATATTAACACTAGTCCTACACACACAAGGGACAATTTACATTTATACCAAGCCAAGTAACCTACAAATCTGTACGGTTTTGGAGTGTGGGAACTCGGAGGAAACCCATGCAGGTCACGGGGAGAACGTACAAACTCCGTACAGACAGCACCCGTAGTCAGGATCGAACCTGGGTCTCTGGCGCTGTGAGGCAGAAGCTCTACCACTACACACTGTGCCACCTCCATGTCTTTGTAGTTAAAGAGGAGCCCGTTTAATCTCAGAGAAATGAGGTGGACCAATTCATCACCCAAGCCAACCTCCCTTCCGTTGACTCCATCTACACCTCACGCTGCCTCAGCAGGTCCTCCAGCATAATCAAGGACCAATCTCACCCTGGTCACTCCCTCGTCTCCCCTCTCCCATCAGGCAAGAAGCTTGAAAACGCACACCTCCAGATTCTGGAGTCTGAAGAAGGGTCTCGACCCGAAACATCACCTATTCCTTTTCTCCGGAGATGTTGCCTGACCCACTGAGTTACTCCAGCATTTTGTGTCTATCTTCAGAATCAAGGGCAGTTTCTTCCCAGCAGTTACCTGGCCACTGCGCCGTCACCTCGCTAACTAGAGAGTGATCCTAGCCTCCCGTATACCTCAATGGAGACCTTAGAACTATCTTTAATCGGACATTACTCAACTTTATCTTGCACTAAACATTATACCCTTTATCCTGCTTCTGTACACTGTGGACAGCTTGATTGTAATTCATGTATAGTCTTTTCACTGTCTAGTTTTTAACAAATTTTCTTCTGATTTTACAGACATTTGGCAGCAGAAATCTGAAGAGAATTGGGGGTGATTCTCCAAAGAGGAATCCTCATCCTGATGATATTCTGCTTCCCCTGTTGGGCCCTCTTCATTAACACCGAGCACATCCTGCTGGCTGTTCACCAGTCTCCCAAGGTGGCCAAGTAAGGAGCTTCCATTGTTACGTGTAGGCAGGAACTGCGCATGCTGGTTTAGACGCAAAATGCTGGAGTAACTCAGCGGGACGGACAGCATCTCTGGCGAGAAGGAATGTCACCCGTGCTTTCTTTGTTACCAACCATACACTCTGTGGAAATGAAGTGCTCTTTGACTCTGTCTTCGCTAGCAGTGGAGGTCCATGAAATAACAGAAGGCACAATCCATTATGTAGATAGGAAACCCTCGTTTTAATGGCCCTCTCTGTAATGCATCTCGGTTATAGCGGACGGGCCTACTGACAGCTGACCACCCCACCCCTAGCCCACACTGCCTCCCTGGCACTAACAGCCCCAGCTGCCCGCCCCACCCCACCCCTAGCCCACACTGCCTCCCTGGCACTAACAGTCCCAGCTGCCCCCACCCCACCCCTAGCCCACACTGCCTCCCTGGCACTAACAGCCCCAGCTGCCCGCCCCACCCCACCCCTAGCCCACACTGCCTCCCTGGCACTAACAGTCCCAGCTGCCCACCCCACCCCACCCCTAGCCCACACTGCCTCCCTGGCACTAACAGTCCCAGCTGCCCACCCCACCCCACCCCTAGCCCACACTGCCTCCCTGGCACTAACAGTCCCAGCTGCCCGCCCCACCCCTAGCTCACACTGCCTCCCTGGCACTAACAGCCCCAGCTGCCCACCCACATCTAGCCCACACTGCCTCCCTGGCACTAACAGTCCCAGCTGCCCACCCCACCCCACCCCTAGCTCACACTGCCTCCCTGGCACTAACAGCCCCAGCTGCCCACCCCGCCCCACCCCTAGCCCACACTGCCTCCCTGGCACCAACAGCCCCAGCTGCCCACCCCACCCCACCCCACCCCTAGCTCACACTGCCTCCCTGGCACTAACAGCCCCGGCTGCCCACACGCCACCTCTGGCCGCCACCAGGCCATACCTACAGCCACCACCACTGCCACCGCCAACCCTTACCACCACTGCCGCCGCCGATTCACGCCTCTCCACCGGCCGGCAGCAGGCCGAGGCCGTCAACTGACCTGGATTCCAGGCCCAGTTCCGGAGCGAGAGTCTGAAGAAGGGTCCCGACCCGAACGGCACCTATCCACGTTCTCTAGAGATGCTGCCTGACCCGCTGAGTTACTCCAGCACTTTGTGCCCTTTCGTGTATTAACCAGCACCTGCAGTTCCTTGTTTCTGCTACTTGTACAATGATAATACCGTATGTGGAGGAAGGAACTGCAGATGCTGGTTTACACTGAAATAGACACAAAATGCTGGCAGCATCTCTGGTAGAAGGAATGGGTTACGTGTGAGCCTCTCTGCCTCTGGGAGAGTCACAGCGGTGAACCCTTACCAACAGTGCCCTTCAGATCTCTGCACTAAGGTGGCACGTTGGGCAGCTGCTAGAGCCACTGCCTCACAGCACCAGAGACACCCATTGTTCGATACAGACCTCGGGCGCTGTCTGCGTGGAGTTTGCACGTTCTCCCTGTGACTAGGCTTCCGCCCACATGCCAAAGACTTGTGGGTTTGTAGGCTAATTGGCCTTCTGTAAATTGCCCCTGGTGTGTGGGGAGTGGATAGGAACATGGGATGACATAGAACTAGTGTGCAAACGGGTGATCGGTGGTCTGCGTGGACTCGGTGGGCCGAAGGGCCTGTTTCCATGCTGCATTTAAAAATCAATCAATGTAGTCAGTAACTCGTTTCTCCTTAACCATCTGTTTGAGGGCAAGCAGCGGTCCAGGGTTTTCTCCTGACTTGGAATCTTCTGCCGCTGGCTAAGATCTGAATGTACTCCGTCAAGCACAGAGTGC
>JAXLNO010000188.1:26182-62989 GCA_038087875.1 Malacoraja senta | reverse complement strand
TACCTGGACGTTCAGAAAGCATTTGATAAGGTCCCACATAGGAGATAGTGGGCAAAATTAGGGCACATGGTATTGGGGTAGAGTGCTGACATGGATAGAAAATTGGTTGGCCAGGAAACAAAGTGTAGGGATTAATGGGTCCCTTTCGGAATGGCAGTGGGGGACTAGTGGGAGACCGCAAGGCTCGGTGCTGGGACCGCAGCTATTTACAATATACATCAATGATTTAGATGAAGGGATTCAAAGTAACATTAGCAAATTTGCAGATGACACAAAGCTGGGTGGCAGTGTGAGCTGTGAGGAGGATGCTATGAGAATGCAGGGTGACTTGGACAGGTTGGGTGAGTGGGCAGATGCATGGCAGATGCAGTTTAATGCAGATAAATGTGAGGTTATCCACTTTGGTAGCAAAAACAGGGAGGCAGATTATTATGTAAATGGTGTCAAGTTGGGAAAAGGGGAAGTACAATAGGATCTGGGGCTCCTTGTTCATCAGTCAATGAAAGTTAGCAAGCAGGTACAGCAGGCAGTGAAGAAAGTGAATGGCATGTTGGCCTTCATAACAAGAGTAGTTGAGTACAGGAGCAAAGAGGTCCTTCTGCAGTTGCACAGGGCCTTAGTGAGACCACACCTGGAGTATTGATACTTTCAAGAGAGAGCTAGATAGGGCTCTTACAGATAGCGGAGTCAGAGGATATGGGGAGAAGGCAGGTACGGGGGTGCTGATGGGGATAATCAGCCATGATGACATTGAATGGCAGTGCTGGCTCGAAGGGCCGAATGGCTGAATGACCTACTCCTGCACCTATTGTCTATTGTCTATTGGATGAAACCTCATCCCAAAGGTCTGTCTGTCTGGACAGCTGTGCAAGAGGCCTGAATACAGCTCACTGGCTCCTCCTCGTGGTTGCAAGGGTTATCGCGCCCACAGAGGAGATAGGTCCCAAGTACCTTATAGTCTGAAGAAGGGTTTCGGCCCAAAACGTTGCCTATTTCCTTCGCTCCATAGATGCTGCTGCACCCGCTGAGTTTCTCCAGCATTTTTGTGTACCTTATATCTTTAGTTTAGTTTATTCTCACGTGCACCGAGGTACAGTGAAGAGCTTTTGTCGCGTGCTATCCAGTCAGCAGAAAGACAATACATGATTACAATCGAGTCATTTGCAGTGTATAGATACATGATAAGGGAATAACGTTTAGTGCAAGGTAAAGCCAGCAAAGTCCGATCAAGGATAGTCCGCGGGTTACCAAAGAGGTAGATAATAGTTCAGCACTGCTCTGTGGTTGTGGTAGGATGATTCAGTTGCCTGATAACAGCTGGGAAGAAACTGTGACTGAATCTGAAGGTGTGCGTTTTCACACTTCTATACCTTTTGCCTGATGGGAGGGGGAGAGGAGGGAGTGTCCATGATATTATATCCCATGCTAACTTCATTGAAGACATTTGATCGTTTAATACCATTTTTCCTCCTGAGAGCTAATCTCTGGGGGGGGGGGGGGTTGTTGACGGTGGTGTTTTCTGTTCGCAGGGCTGGTTAGTGAAATTGAACTCGGAGCACAGTCGGTTATTTACCAGGTGTTAACAGCGGCATATATGGTAAGGCTGACGTCTCCCTGAGAGCACAGCGCGTACGCAGTCTTGTTGCCATTGAAAATGCATGCCACCTTTAAAGCATGTAGAACATATACAGCACACGAACAGGCCCGCCGGCCAGCAATGTCCACACTGAACATGATGCCAAGATGAACTGCACTCATCTGCCTGCACATGGCCCCTAACCTCCAATTCTCTGCAAATCCATATTCTTATCAAAAAGCCTCTTTAATGCCTCTTTTGTACTGTATCTACCCCCACCAGCAGCCCTGGTATCCCATTGCAGGAGGGATATGGGGCTTTGGAGAAGGTGCAGAGGAGGTTTACCAGAATGGTGCCTGGATTAGAGGATCTTCTTTAAACTTTCCCCCTCTCACCTTAAAACACAGTCCTTTAGTCTTTGATATATCCACCCTGGGAATAAGGTTCTGATGCCTCTCAAAACTGTATATGCTTCTATCAGGTCATCTCTCAGCCTCTGACATTTCAGAGCAAACTATTCAAGTCTGTCCAACCTCTCCTTGTAGTTATAGCCCCGACTACGGGTGAACATCTGGGAAGATCGGCGGGGAGGCTGGCTGGACTATGGTACCTTCCTTACTTTGGTGCCGCTGTGGGGTTATGTTCTGTCGTGGACTTCTGTGTTTGTGCTTTTTTATTGATTTATTATTTATTTTTATGATACATGACTGTAAGGAAAATCCATTTCGTTGTCTCTTAATGAGATAATGACAATAAATTGAATACAATACAATACAATACATTTCAGGCAGCGTTCTGGTAAACCTCCTCTGCACCCTCTCCAAAGCACCCACATCCTTCCTACAATGGGGCAACCAGAACTGCACACAATGCCCCACATGTGGCCCAACCAAAGTCTTATAGAACTGCATCATGACTTCCTGACTCGTATACTGAATGCCCCGACCCATGAAGGCAAGCAAGCCAAAAGCCTTCTTTAACCACTCTATCTATGTACTTGTGTTGCCACAAGTCGACTCTTTAAACCTGCCTTTGAACACAGCAGTCACTCCTCAGACCTGGTCAATTTGATCTCCTTTTTATGTCAGTCATAGAGGCAACAGATGGAAACAGGCCCTTCTACCCAACTTGCCCACGACAAGCAAGATGCCCCGTCTACACTAATCCCACCTACCTGTCTTTGGCCCATATCCCCCTAAACAAAATCATAATTATACTTTACTAGTCAAATATGTTTTGCAACATACGAGGAATTTGATTTGTCATACCGTCAAAAAGCAATTAAACCTTCCCTTTCCATGTACCTATCCAACTGTATTTTAAATGTTGTTATAGCACCTGCCTCAACTAATGTACCTCCTCTGACAGCTCATTCCCTGTATCCACCACCCTCTGTGTGAAAAGGTTGCCTATTAAGTTCCTATTAAATCGTTCCCCTCTCAGCTTAAACCTATGTTCTCTTGTTCTCGATTCCCCACATCTGGGTAAGATAATCTGTGCATTCACCCTATCCTCCTCGTGATTTTATACGCCTCCATAAGATCACCCTCACCCTCCTGTGCTCCAAGGAATAAAGTCCTAGCCCTGCTCAACCTCTCCCTATAGCTCAGGCCCTCAACTCCTGGCAGTCCCGAGATGGCGGACTGTCATATGTTGAGAGAATGGAGCAGCTGGGCTTGTACACTCTGGAGTTTAGAAGGATGAGAGGATATCTCATTGAAACATATAAGATTGTTAAGGGTTTGGACACACTAGAGGCAGGAAACATGTTCCCGATGTTGGGGGAGTCCAGAACCAGGGGCCACAGTTTAAGATAAGGAGTAGGCCATTTAGAACGGAGACGAGGAAACACTTTTTCTCACAGAGAGTGGTGAGTCTGTGGAATTCTCTGCCTCAGAGGGCAGTGGAGGCAGGTTCTCTGGATGCTTTCAAGAGAGAGCTAGATAGGGCTCTTAAAAATAGCGGAGTCAGGGGATATGGGGAGAAGGCAGGAACGGGGTACTGATTGGGGATGATCAGCCATGATCACATTGAACGGTGGTGCTGGCTCGAAGGGCCGAATGGCCTACTCCTGCACCTATTGTCTATTGTCTAACATTATCGTAAATCTTCTCTGCACCCTTCCCAGTTTAACAACATCCTTCCCATTAGCAGGGTGACCAAAACTGAGTCCAAATGCAGCCTCATCAACATCTAGTACAATTGTAACCTAACGTTCCAACTTCTATACATATACTATACTTTGTACATCTCCAGAGATGCTGCCTGTCCTGCTGAGATACTCCAGAATTTTGTGTCTATCTTCGATTTAAACCAGCATCTGCAGTTCCTACCTACTACACTTTGCATCTGACCGATGAAGGCCAATGCACCAAAAGCCTTCTTCACACTCCATCTACCTGTGATGCCACTTTCAGGCAGCAATGTACCTGTATGCCTAAATCCCTCTGGTCTACAACTCTCTCCAGGGCCCTACCATTCACTTTGAAAACTTCTTCATCTTTCCTACATTACAACAGTTGTTTGTGAAAACCGTGATGTATAGAAACATAGAAAATAGGTGCAGGAGTAGGCCATTCGGCCCTTCGAGCCAGCACCGCCATTCAATATGATCATGGCTGATCATCCACAATCAGTACCCCGTTCCTGCTTTTTCCCCCATATCCCTAGATTCCGTTAGGCCTAAGAGCTTTATCTAACTCTCTCTTGAAAACATCCAGTGAATTGGCCTCCACTGCCGTCTGTGGCAGAGAATTCCATAGATTTACATAAATCAAAGTCTTTCATTTACTCCACTATGGGGGAGGGGGAGGGGGGGGGGGACACACACACAAAATGTTCAACTGAAGACAAATACGGATAAATACATGTGGAAGAGTTGACGTTGTTTCTTGCCCTACAGATACCCCTTGGTTGCAGTGTGGCTGCGAGTGTCCTTGTGGGCAACGCGCTCGGGGCCAGAAACCCGGAGAAGGCTCAGAACTCTGCAACCATCGCCCTGTGTTTCATCGGTGAGTGTTTGTTGAGTTCCCTGGTCATGGCTTGCCGTGTTGTTGTAGGGATGCACAGTGGTCTCATTCATGGTTTGCGCTAAAGGTTAAACCATCACGGGCAGCAGCCTGGCACTGCGGGAGAAGCCGCCATCACCAGGCAGCGCCAGCGACCGTTAACTGCGTGGGATTGCCCTGGATACACCAGCACCTTCCCACATCCCAATGATGTGCGGGTAGGTAGACAAATCACCGCTTATATGGACAATATTGACAATTACACACACAGTGCTGGAGTAACTACGCGGGTCAGGCAACATTACTAGCGGTGCTGGCTCGAAGGGCCGAATGGCATCCTCCTGCACCTATTTTCTAATCAGGTAATGAATCGGAGTCTGGTACAGCTGATACTGCCCGGATCAGCTCTTCGGCCCACCAAGCCCGCCCTGGCCAGCAATCCCCGCACATTGGGACAATTTATAACCAAGCCAGTTTACCTCTTTGGAAGTGTGGGAGGAAACTGAAGATCTCGGAGAAATCGGGAAATCAGAAGACGGGTTTGAAGGTACAAACTTGGTACAGACAGAGACAGCACCAGTGGTCAGGATCCAGGCAGCAACTCTACCGCTGCACCACCGTGCTGCCCAGTGACAACACTTTGTGCTGAAGAACATAAAGTGGGGACAGTAAATGTTGGCCTTGTCGGAGACACAAGGATCAGCTTCATAAAAGGATGTAGATTGGGTGAGTGAAACAAAGAACTGTTGATGCTGGTTTACAAAAAAAATCACACAAAGTGCTGGAGTACCTCAGCGGGTCAGTCAGCATCTCTGGAGAACATGGATAGGCAACGTTTTGGGTCGGGACCCTTCTTCAGACAGCTATCCCGCAACGTCGTCTGTCCATGTTCTCCAAAGATGCTGCCTGACCCGCTGAGGTACTCCAGCATTTTGTGTCATTTTCTAGCCTTGTTGGATATAATCAATGCAAAAAAAAAGCCAATAGTCAATGCATTCATAAAAAGTACCGACGGGCTTTTGAGATACAGCGTGGAAACAGGCCATTCGGCCCACCGAGTGTATGCCAACCAGCGCTCACCAGCCCACTGCAACCAGCAATCACCCCGTACTCTAGCATTATCTTATTCACCCTGGACAATTTACAATTATACCAAGCCAATTAACCTACAAACCTGCACGTCTTTGGAGTGTGGGTGAAAACCCACGCAGGTCACGGGGAGAAGGTACTTACAGACAGCAACCGTAGTCAGGATCGAACCCGGGTCTCTGGCGCTGTGTGGCAGCAACTCTACCGCCCGGTTGACAGATATTCGCCCACACTGACAGAGGTGGCATGGACCTGGCAGAAACGCTGCCCTCAAAGATCCAGCAATCTCAGTGCCACAGACTTCTGCTTTTCTGATCTCCTCCCATCTCTCAGTTCAGGGGGGTACCCAGCACCCAGCGTCCTCATTGGGAAAGCAGGCAAACCCATTGACAAATTCTCACAGGCATTCAATCATAAAGAAGAAAGCACGACCTCGATGAGGAGTGGAACACTCCCTTTAGATTAAAGTCAGAAATGAAATATGATACCTTTCCAAATAATTACCGAGCTGAGCAAATTATAACCCCCCAATCATAAGAACTAGTTTGTAGGTGCAATTAGGTTGCTAGGCACCAAGTGTGGCTTAGTATGTCATTAAGAAGTTTCATTTTATTGCATGAGATCTGGGTAATAGTTTAATAGTGAAACTAATACATAAAGAGCTGCAATGATTAACTGCAATAGTTGCAAACTACAAAATATTTTGGACTTATCCCACCTCTGGGAACCATTACATTTTTCCTGAATATCCTTTTAAAAAGATTATCTGTGGAGCACAACATGATCATAGACCATGGTAAAACATGCCCTTTGACCCATCTTACCCACACCAACTAGCATGTCCCATCTATACTAGTCCCTCCTGCCTGAATTTGGCACATATCCATCTAAACCTGTACGTCTTTGGAGTGTGGGTGAAAACCGGTGCACCCGTAGAAAACTCAAACAGGTCACGGGGAGAAGGTACAAACTCCATACAGACAGCATCCGTAGTCAGGATCGAGCCCGGGTATGTATCCAAGATAGACAGAAAAAGCTGGAGCAACTCAGCGGGACAGGCAGCACCTCTGGAGAGAAGGAATGGGTGATGTTTTGGGTCGAGACCCTTCTTCAGACATACATCTGTCCAAATGTTTCTTAATGTTTAACATGAGGCAAACAGAAGATTGAGAAGTAGTTTTAGTGTCCTCAACATTGTTGCAATCATTGCTTGGTGTCGTTTTCTCCTTCCATGAAAAAATGTACTTCTGAACGGGTTAGTGGACAGCACAGTGGTGCAGCGGTAGAGTTGCTGCTTTACATGGTTTTCACCAATTGAGCCAGTTCTCCCTGATTGCAATGAAGCCCACAAACTAGTGCACAGTGTACGGGAAGAAGACTTTGGAGAAATCCAGCCGAATATCCAGATAAGTGGAAATGCCAAAGATGTTGTCAGATTTTATCTTTTTCATTAGTCAGTTCTGTACACTTAATGTGCAAGTTCCTCTCCCGCCAAAGTTAGGAGTTGAAACTGGGCAGGAACCCTGCATGAGCAGGAGGTCTTCACAGTCTCCTCTGGCTGCAGTCACGGATCTCAGTTGTTGTAGCCTGGTCCTAGTTGACCATGTTGATGCTAGTTGACCATGTTGATGCTAGTTGACCATGTTGATGCTAGTTGACCATGTTGGTGCTAGTTGACCATGTTGGTGCTAGTTGACCATGTAGGTCCTAGTTGACCATGTTGGTGCTAATTGACCATGTTAGTGTTAGTTGACCATGTTGGCCCTTGTTGACCATGTAGGTCCTAGTTGATCATGCTGGCACTGGAGTGGGTTGATGGCGAGACCCCTGTTGGTCTTAGTTGACCATGTTCGTCTTAGTTGACCATGTTGGTGCTAGTTCACCATGTTGACTCTACAGTGAGAAGCTGGTGGACGGTTGTGCTGAGGTGGAAACGGGACTGGATTACTTGTCCTCTCATTTCTGCTCCGACCTTCGATACGAACATTGCTTTTTTTAAAGAAAAAACAGAAAATGCCATTGACCATTTTCTGAAAACCCACACGGTCACAGGGAGAACGTGCAAACTCCACGCAGGCAGCAACCGAGGTCCGGATCTGTCTGATCCAGCCTTCTCTCGAAACTTCCCTGGGAGTTTAGTGGCTGACAATTGGAATTGACTCTTTTTTTTGGTGTTCAAATTACCTACTGTCTTTTTCTCTATCAATATCAGTAGTGCTTCATCATCACATGTGCAAACACAGTGACTTTTTTTTCCAAGTCGCCAGATTTGGCGCCATTTCCAAAGTCCGGTGCGCGAGGTCTTATCGAGCGGCGCCCGATAATAGCAGATCAGGTCGCTGATAAATAAAGTAAGGCAGGGACATCGCTGTAAGATGGTGGTCTGGTGTGTCCTCCTGTTTACAAGCTGCCTGAGCTCTCATGGGCAGCATCTCCATCAGCCTTACCCCTGCAGGATCTGTTGAGAAGTAGGTCAGTGCCCTCCATACCCACGGTTACCACAGCGACCACAAGAGTGACCGGTAACTGCATCTTGCCCAGACATACACAGCAGTGGTCATCTCTGCCTCTTTGTCGGGAAAAAATTGCTAAGTAACAATTTGCTTTCCATTTCGTCAGGCGGCTGTTCACTGCTGATTTCTGTCATCCTTGGAGCCACTCGGAGTGTGCTGGGTTATGTCTTCACCACTGACAAGTTAGTGAGAGCAAACTTTCAATATTCAAATACTATTGAATATCTTCAGCATATCTGAATATCTGACTTCTTTCTCCCCTCCTCTGCCACCCTTCTCTCTCCCTCCTCTCCCCCTCTTTCTCTCTCCGCCTTCTCTCTCTCCCCTTCTCTTCCCCTTCTCTCACCCCGTCCCTCTCTGTTTCTTCCTCTCTTTCTCGCCCCTCTCTCCCTCTCTCTTTCACCCTCTCTCTAATCCCCTCTCTCTCATGTGTCTCTCCTCTCTCTCGCCCCTCTACCCCCCTCCCCCCTCTCTCTCTGTCCTGCAGAGAGATCATTCAGTTGGTGTCAGATGTGGACCCAATCATTGCCACTTTCCACTGGTTTGAAGCCATAGCTGTGAGTATTAAAACAAGACTGAATGAGAAATGGAACGAACAATTTTTATAGGAAGTCCAGATAGCCACATTGATAATAGATTAACTGGGTAGAATATTTTTCACACACTAGTGCTAAAACGTGAGATGCAGTAGAATGTATGAATGGCTCTCACCTTCCAGAATCTAGCTGTGATGACTTTAGAGACGATAGACACAAAACTAAACTAAGCTAAGCTAACAGTGAGCTAAATTAGATACAAAATGCTGGAGTAACTCAACGTGACAGGCAGCATCTCTGGAGAGAAGGAATGGGTGACGTTTTGGGTCGAGACACTTCTTCAGACTGAGAGTCGAGGGAAAGGAGAACGAGAGATATCGACGGCGATGTAGCGAGATATAGAACAAATGAATGAAAGATATGCAAAAAGATTCAGACTGCCCTCTCCCCATTACCTTCGATACCCTTACTAATCAAGAACCTGAAGAAGGGTCCCGACCCGAAACGTCACCTATTCCTTTTGTCCAGAGATGCTGCCTGAGCCGCTGAGTTACTCCAGCATGTCGTGTCTATCTTCGGTTTAAACCAGCAGTTGCTTCCTACACAATGGAAGAGTTGTTGTCAGTGCGTTAATGTTTCTCTGTGGCAGCCCCGTTAACAGGTGGTGTGCCTGCTCTCCCCACAGACCGTGAGCGGCGGAGTGCTGAGAGGGGCTGGGAAGCAGAAGCTGGGAGCCCTCGGTAACCTGGTTGGCTTCTACTCCATTGGCTTCCCCCTGGGGGTCACGCTAATGTTTGCAGCTCGCCTTGGCATCACAGGTAGGAGTCCACCCACCGCGGTACACTTTGACCCCTGCCACCCGCCCAACCTTCCCTTGCCCACTGTAAGTGGAGTCTTTCTGTGGCCCAGTGTACTGGGGCACAGTGTGAGAATGCAACTCAGTTCAGAAGGTTGAGGGGGGACCTCATTGGGGGTGTGGGGGGGGGGGGGTGGGGGAGAGGATGGCGGGGGGGGGGTCATCATTCAAACTTCTTTGTTTCATCCATGATAAGGTTGCACTTCCTGAGAGTTGATGGAGCCGCTCCCATTGGATCATGGGCCACACGCGGGCAAATGGGACCAGCTTAGATGGGGCATCCTGGTCGGCATGGATTAGTTGGGCCGAAGGGCCTGTTCCCTGCAGTGTGGCTCTGTTATTTGTACCTCATTAATGGGTTTTAGGGTGTCAGTTGCTGCAGGACCAACCCCAACCCTCGAAACCTCTGTACCAGCCTCATTTTGTACGTGATTGGCACAGGTGGGTCTCTGCTCGTTGGAGTTTAGAAGATTGAGGGGGGACCTCATTGAAACTTACAGAATAATGAAAGGCATAGATAGAATGGATGTGGAAAGGATGTTTCCACTGGTGGGAGAGTCGAGGACCAGAGGTCATAGCCTCAGAATTAAAGGGCGCTATTTTAGAAAGGAGGTGAGGGAGGGGAACTTCTTTAGGCAGAGGGTAGTTAATCTGCGGAACTCATTGCCACAGAGGGCTGTGGAGGCCAAGTCAGTGGATATTTCTAAGGCGGAGATAGACAAATTCCTGATTAGAATGGGTGTCGAGGGTTATGGGACGAAGGCAGGAAAATGGGACTAGGAGGCAGAGATCAGCCATGATTTAATGGCGGAGTGGACTCGATGGGCCGAATGGCCTCATTCTGCTCCTATAACTTGCGATTCGTGAACTGATGCGCTGGACATGGTCTGCGATTTGCCCTCCCTTCACCCCATGAGGGGGATGTGCCTGACCACTGGATTTCCTCTGCCCCGCCCCCCCCCCCCCCCTTAGTTGAAGTGGAGTTTGTTTCCATGACGACAGTTCCATGCATCAGCAGAGCTTCATTATCCTTTAGACAAAAGCTGGAGTAACTCAGCAGGTCAGGCAACATCTCTGGAGAAAAGGAATAGGTGACGTTTCGGATTGAGACCCTTCTTCAGACCTTTACACTTATTCCTAAAACAGCTGGGCATCTCAGACATTAAGTCCAACAGGCTGAGCAAAGTTGAGTTTGTGTTGAGTTTTTTGAGTTGAGTTTAGTTTATTATCATGTGTACCGAGGTAGAGTGAAACGCTAACCAGTCGGCGGAAAGACAACACGTACATGATTACAATCGAGCCATTTACAATGTACAGATACATGATAAAGGGAATAACGTGAGTAACATTTAGTGCAAGGTAAAGCCAGTAAAGTCTGATCAGAGATACAGTAGTCCGAGTGTGTCCAATGAGGTAGCCACTAGTTCAGGACCACTCTCTAGTTTTTGGTAGGATGGTTCAGTTGCCTGATAACAGCTGGGAAGAAACTGGTCCCGAATCTGGAGGTGTGCGTTTTCACACTTCTATACCTCTTGCCCGATGGGGGAGGGGAGAAGAGGGAGTGGCCAGGGTGCGACTCATCCTAGATTATGCTGCTGGCCCTGCCGAGGCTGCGTGAGGTGTAAATGGAGTCAGAGACAGAGCGCAGAATGTAGAAAATGCTGTGAAAAGCTTTGTTTTGCATGCCATCCAATCAGATCAGATATACCACACTAGAGATACAACCAAGTAAACCTCGAGTACAATAGGTAGAGCAAAGGGGAAGATACAGAGTGCAGAATGTAGTTTTCAGCATTGTAGCGCATCAGTTCCGGAAACAAAGTCCAATGTCCACAATGGGGTAGAGGTGAATGAGGACAGCACCCTAGCTTATGGAAGGACCGTTCAGAAGCCTGGTAACAGAGGGGAATTAGCTATTCCTGAGTCTGGTGGTGCACAAACAATGTTGGTATTAATATATTCCCTCTGGAGGTAGACAAAAATGCTGGAGAAACTGGAGGCCCGAAACGTTGCCTATTTCCTTCGCTCCATAGATGCTGCCGTACCCGCTGAGTTTCTCCAGCATTTTTGTCTACCGTCGATTTTCCAGCATCTGCAGTTCCTCCTTGAACATATTCCCTCTGGATTTGTCTTTGGCTTATTGTCTTTTCCTCGTTGCCCTTGAGAAAGTGCAGGCAGACTTTTCAGGCCCATTGCAATCCACGAGGGGGTGACATGCCAGAGGGCCCTAGGGAGAGAGTCCCAGGATACTGCCTAACTTTGACGAAGGACAAGTGAGAAGATACGTGGAATTCCTAGGCCACAACATCACCACGTTGTCCCAGCCAGTGACCCAGGCCACAATATCACCAGGATGTCCAGCGGCAGGGCCAGCCAGTGACCCAGGCTGTGGTGCATGGGCCATCCATAACCCAAGAAAGCGGTCAAGGGCAGCACTGTGTCGCAGTGGTACAGTCGCTGCCTTACAGCACTAGGGATTCAAGTTCAATCCTGACTCTGGGTGCTGTCTGTACAGAGTTTGTACGTTCTCCCTGTAACCATGTGGGTTTTCTCCTGGTGCTCTGGTTTCCACCCACACTCTAAGGATGTGCAGGTTTATAGGTTAATTGGCTTCTGTAAATTGTAAATTGTCCCTAGTGTGTCGGGTAGTGCGAGTGTAGATGGTTGGTCGGCACAGACTTGGTGGGCCGAATGGCCTGTTTCCGTGCTGTATCTCTCAAGTCTAACCCCTAAAGTCAGGCTGGGTTTACGGAGGTCATATGCACGGGTGCGGTGAGACGCGGGTCCAATGCCAATCTAGCTTGCAGCAGCATCGCAGGCACACGGACTCTGCATTGACCGCATTGTTATGGCTTTGCAGGTCTTTGGTCGGGGCTCTTCGTCTGTGTGGTCGTACAAGCTGCCTTCTTCCTGGTTGTCATTAGCAAAATGGACTGGAGGAAGGCCTGTGAACAGGTAGCTGCCTCTCCTGGAGATCACTGTGGCTCCCTCATCCATGCATGGTTTTCCCTGCTCTCGTTACAGTCATGCACTCATACAGCGCACAAACAGGCCCTTCAGCCCAGATCATTCAGCTAGTAGAGCCATTGTCTCACAGCACCAGAGACTCGGGTTTGAATGCTGTCTGTGTGGCGTTTGCATGTTCTCCCTGTGACCGCGTGGCTTTCCTCCCCATGCTCCGGTTTCATCCCACATCCCAAAGACATGTGGGTTTGTGGATTAATTGGTCTCTGTAAAAAAAACAATCCCTAAAATGTAAGGAGTGGGTGAACAATGGAGAACTAGTGTGAACGGGTGATCAATGGTTGCCATGGACACGGTGAGCTGAATGGCCTATCACCATGCTGTATCTTTACATTAAAACTTAAGCAGAAACTCTAAACAGCCACAAATGGCGATTTAAAGTGCCTTTGTCAAAGACAAGGGGCAGCACGGTGGCGCAGCGGTAGAGTTGCTGCCTTACAGCGCCAGAGATCCGGGTTCGATCCTGACTACGGGTGCTGTCTGTACGGAGCTTGTACTTTCTCCCCGTGACCTGCGTGGGTTTTCTCCGGGGTTTCCGGTTCCACCCCACAGTCCAAAGACATAAAGGTTTGTAGTGTAATTGGCTTGGTAAAATTGTAAATTGTCCCTAGTGTGTGTAGGATGGAGTTAATGTGCGGGGATCGCTGGTCGGCACGGATTCAGTGGGCCGAATGGCATGTTTCCGCGCTGGGTCTCTAGGCTAAACTAGCTTGAATCTCTGAAATGCTTGCGATATTTCGCGTCCTTTGTTCAATTGCATCTGTAATTACTATCTTTTAGTTTGGACCCCTATCACAAAATGGTTCTATGCTTTAATGTCAGGGTGGATCCATGCAACATGTAACTGAGATAGAGGACAATCAGTCGCTCAATCATGTTCTGTTATTCAGTCGGAGGAGCATGGCTGATCTTTCACTTAATTCCTGCTGCCTAACTTATTCCTGTAATTCCTCCTCGCCTAACACAAAACCATTGGCTTTGAAATATTGACCTCACGACCGTGTCCAATGTTGGCTGTCGCCAGAGTGATGTGGTGCTGGTGTAGAAGGGGCTTTGTACAGAACCCTGTTCCTCTCTCTTGATGGAACTGTTTGTCTTTCCCTTGAAGGCAATGATTAATGCGGGGATGAAGATAAATGTGGACACTTGTTACAGCTCGGGTAACAGCCCGGCGAACGATATTCCAACAGGTATCAAGATCGCAATTGTTTTCAGGGAATTAAAGAATTCAGGCAGTTTCAGTTTATTGTCACGTGTACAGTGAAAAGCCTTTGTTGCGTGCTAACCAGTTGGAGTCCAAACCCAGTCCAAAATAATCGCCAGACCCGTTAACTTCCTTCTGGTACAAAGGAGTTGGGTGGAATGTTCTTCCATTTTCCCTTTGTGCATTTGCAAGTACACGAGACAATAGTCACAGTCCCCCAGCGTGGAAACAGGCCCTTCGACCCAACTTGCCCAGACCGACCAACATGTCCCATCTACACGTATCCCGCCTTCCTGTGTTTGGCCCATATCCCTCTAAACCCGTCCTATCCATGTACCTGTCCAAATGTTTTTTAAACATTGTGATAGTACCTGCCTCAACTACCTCCTCCGCCAGCTCGTTCCAGGTATCTACCGCACTTTGTGTAAAAAAGTTGCCCATCGGGCTCCTTTTAAATCTTTCCCCTCCTCACCTTAAACCTATGTCCTCTGCTTCTTGATTCCCCTGCTCTGTGTTAAAGACTCTGTGCATCTACCCGATCTATTCCCCTCATGGTTTTGTACACCTCTATAAAATCACTCTTCATCCTCCTGCGCTCCAAGGAACAGTCCCAGCCTGCTCAACCTCCACCTATAGCTCAGGCCCTCGAGTCCTGGCAACATCCTCGTAAATCTTCTCTGCGCCTTTTCCAGTTTAACCAGATTATTCCAATAACAGGGTGAGCAGGAAATGTCCACTCACCCCCACAAGCCTGCCCCATCATTCAATGTGATCATCGCTGATCAGTTCCAGGCCTCACCTCCTCTTCTACACCAATTCCCCATCGCCTTCGAGCACCTTGATCTTCCATCCAAATCGTTGCCACATATACATTCAGCTACCGGAGTTCCCAAATACCGACCCTTGTGCAGCGCCACTGGTCCTTGGCCTTCTTGGGCTTCTGCGCTCTGTGTGTTGAGGGAGGTCCCACTGTGCTCTCAGTGACGGGCTCCAGGATTCTACCAGGCGCCCAGGCAGTGACGTCAATGGGGGACGGCACGGACTCGGTGGGCCGAAAGGCCTGTTCCCACGCTGTATCTCCAAACTAAACTAAACTAAATCTAACACGCATAAAAGGTGAGGTACCTGTGGGGTCATAAGGTCATAAGGAATAGGAGTAGAATTAGGCCATTCGGCCCATCAAGTCTACTCCGCCATTCAATCATGGCTGGTCTATCTCTCCCTCTTAACCCCATTCTCATGCCTTCTCCCCATAACCCCTGACACCCCTGTGAAAATGGACGTTTGATGGTCAGCGTGGATTTGAAGGGTCACAAAACACGGTAACATGCCATATCCCTGTACGACTGTCACGTTATAAAAATATATTTTCAATCAGATTTTCCCTTTGCAGAGGCACGGACGGAGAATGTCGCCATCATTGTGTTGTCCAACCTTAGTCAAGTGGAGAGCAACACTGATACTGAGCAACTCAGGGAAGAAAGCACCGTGCCCGAAATCGGAGTGACTATCGTTGGCGAAATCTTATCCACAAAGCAACTCATCCTACGCCGGGGTCTGGCCTTCCTTTCGGGACCTTTAATCCTGGCCGTTGGGCTGGTGGTTCAGTTGACTGTTGTCCACGGAACATAGTCCTTTGGTGAACTCGGCTGACGGACGCAGGGCGATCGAGGGGCATTTCAACAGCAAGGGGACTAGCCAGAGGGACACCTTGCCTTGGAGTACAGGCGGTCAGCATGCAACTGGGACGTCGGTCCGGAATTCTCAGCTGTCCCATCTGGAGAAGTGTGCATGGACCTGGTACACAATCCACAATCCAACAAGGAAAGGTTTCCAAATTTCACACCAAAGGAATCAATGCAAGCGATCAAGCATCTTTAGGTTTAAGTTTATGATTGTTACGTACATCGAGATAGAGTGAAACACTTTTGTTTGCGTGCTATGCAATGGAATACTATATATGAATACTATTAAGCCATACACAAGTGCCACAGGGGAAATAGCAGAATATAATTTCCCAGCACTGTAGAAAAAGTCCAGAGAAAAAGTCTAATGTCCACGATGAGGTAGATTGGAGAATCAGGACAGTACCCTCGCTTATACAAGGACCGTTCAGAAGTCTAATAACAGAGGGGAAGAAGCTGTTCCTGAGTCTGGTGGTGCGTTCTTTGAAGCTTCTGTACATTCGTTATGTTCAGGGGTTAAAATCCAGCAGCCGTTTCAGACGTCAAAATTGAGGACCACAACTATTAATACAGTAAAATATGCTCTTCTCTGCCAGATGTGGTGGACTTCTTTACCACTCTCCCTCCAGAGGAGGCACAAGAGACTGTAGATGCTGGAATCCGGTTCGAAGAAAGGAAGAGTAGCTGGAGGAACCAGGATTTAGGTTTATTATTATGGCCATGTGTACTGGAACAGTGAAAAGCTTTTAATTCTGTGCAATCCAAACAAAACGACTCTTGAATACAATCAAGCCAAACACAAACACAATAGGTAGAGAAATATTTTAGATTTACAAGTGGAAAAGAGATTTACAAGAGTGGGGAGATTATATTGGATGATAGTGGACCCTCACCATGGACCAGCTAAACAAAGAGTGGCCACACTCTGACGCCATCTTGTTGGGGTTCCAGCAGGTCCGTTAAGGGCCTGTCCCACTTAGGAGATCTAAACAGCAACCTCTGGTGACCTTGCCCGCCACCCAAGGTTTCCCTGAGGTCACCGGAGGTTTTGGTCACTCTCCCTAATGGTCGAAAGTGGTTTCCGCGTGGTCGAGGCTTCATCTAGGTTGCTGCTATTTTTTCAGCATGTTTAAAACCGGCCTCGACTAAAAATAGGTTGCCGTTTTAAAAATCGATAATTTTTTTATCGAAAGTCTAGTCAAAGCCGGTTTTCTTCATAGTCGAGGAAGGTTTTCAACACATGCGTGGGAGGTGGTAGGAGGTTGCAGGTCACCTCAACCTTGATTTTTTTTTGGGTGGCGGGCAAGGTCACCAGAGGTTGCTGTTTAGATCTCCTAAGTGGGACAGGCCCTTTTCATCCATTGAGGAAGTGGACAGTGGACATCTTGATTTAGTTTAGTTTGGTGGAAACGGGCCCTTTCTGCCCACAGAGCTGGAATCCTACACACAAGGTTCAAGGGTAAAAGAAGCCAATTAACTTGCAAACCCGCACGTCTTTGGGATGTGGGAGGAAACCGGAGCACCCGGAGAAAACCCACACGGTCACAGGGAGAACGTACAAACTCCATACAGGCAACGCCCGTAGCCAGGATTGAACTCGGGTCTCTGGTGCTGTGAGGCAGCAACTCTATCGCTGTGCCACCCTTGATCCAATATGCCTACTGTCCATTACCTCCACAGATGCTGCCTCACCCGCTGAGTTCCACCAGCAACTCTTCCTTTTGTTTCGCTCCAGATCCCTGTGTACTTGGTCACCAGAAGTCAAATGGTGGACTATTATGTTAAGTGGTGATTATTAGGCAGTGTGAAGCAATGATCATAGGGCGGAGCTGATCTTTGGTGTGAAGCAGGTATTATTCTTCTGCTGCAGGAGCATGCTGGCGCTCTTGAGGTTAACGAGACTGATGGTGATGGTCACAGACTCAGCAGGAGTTAATTGCTTTTTGAAAGGGTGGGGGCAGGAATTTTGATAGCGGGATTGCAAACTGCTGACTTGGGAACATCTGGCAACGGCCCACGATGGCTTTGAGAGGGATGGGGAACTTCAAACCTTCCGAGGCAGTGGAAGCCCATCAGATTCTAGAAGATGGGTGTGGGAAGGAACTGCAGATGCTGGTTTACACCGAAGATAGACACAAAATGCTGGAGTAACTCAATGGGTCGGGCAGCGTCCCTGGAGAACATAGAGTCATACAGCTTGGAAACAGGCCCTTCGGTCCAACTTGCCCACTCCGAACAACATACCTATCTACTCCAGTCCCACCTGACAGTATTTGGCCCATATCCCCGAAACCTGTTACATCCATGTACCTGTCTAAATGTTTTTAAAACATTAAACCGTTAAACAAGGATAGGCGATGTTGAGGGTCGGGACCATTCTTCAGACTGATGACTATTGGAAACCTGTTTTCCAATGTCACAGTCCAGATCTGGTAGATGGATTCCCTTTATAAAAGTATAAAGGATTTTTTTTCTTTTTTAAATGCCATATTATTTTAGTTGATTGGGATTTTGGAAAATTGATGTGAACTCAACAGGAAATAAGCCCAAGTACCTCAGATGCTGGAAACGTGAAATAAAACAGCGACCGCGATAAAAACTCAGCAGGTCGGGCAGCATCTGTGGAGAGAGAAGCAGATCTAATGACCATTCTTCAGAACCGAAAAAGATGGAAAGGAAGCAAGTTTTAAATTGCAGAGAAACAGGAATGGGGAGAATGTTGGAAATGGAACAGCACAGCACAAGAACAGGCCCTTCAGCCCACAATGTCCGTGCCAAACACAATGCCAAGATAAGCTAATCGCCTCTGCCTGCATATGATCCATGTCCTTCCATTCCCTGCATATCCATGTGTCTATCTATAAGGACACTTAAACGCCACTATCGTATCTCCATCTCCACCAGTGCGTGCCAGGCACCCACCGCCCAATTAAAAAGATAGTCCACACGTATCCTTTAAACTTTGCCCCTCTCACCTCAAAGCCACGGCCCCTAATCTTGACATTTCCGCGCTGGGGAAAATGGTTCTCACTGTCCATCCCCTCTCCGCCCCTCATCATTTAGTTAGGGGCAGGTTTTTTAATCAGGTCTCCTCTCAGCCTCCAGCGTTCCAGAGAAAACTATCCAATAATGAGGAGGAAGGCTGTAAAGAGAGTGAGAGTAAACAAGGGGGTATGAACAACACAGGGAGTCTGCCGTAAGAGGGTGGAAATGGCCATGGACTAACGAAGGTATGCCAGAGGAAAGTGCAACAAAAGGAGCAGGCAATTAAATCTAACTGGTCAGCAGTGAAGATGAAAAATAGATGCAAAGTGCTGGAGTAACACAGTGGGTCAGGCAGTAACCCTGGAGAACATGGATGGGTGAGGTTTTGGTTCGGGATCCTTCCACTGGAAAGATGAGTTGAGATGAGATACTTTTATTGTCACGTGACAAATCACAGTGAGATGCGTTGGTTTGCATAACCGAGGCATTCAAAGATCCTCCATGTAGACGGCGCTGAGAAAGTCACAAACTACCCCTTTTTGCCCTCCAGGTCCCCTTCCCCCCCTTTTGTTCTCGACAGCCCTCCACTCTGGGTCCTCGGCGTGATATGGAGACACCAGACATATCTTCCTCCAGCACTGTGTTTATTGACCCTGTGACACGGGGCTGGAGTGGCTGATGATCTGCAATGATTGGGTTCTGAGGGCTGGTAAGTGCCGAGGGCTATGACCAAGTACTGCTGTTCCATGAGTTTAAGGTTATGGGGAGAAGGCAGGAGAATGGGTTTAAGGGGGAGAGATAGATCAGCCATGATAGAATGGCGAGGTAGACTTGATGGGCCGAATTACCTGATTCTGCTCCTATACCTTATGACCTAAGGAGGTGAGGTTTGTTGCGACAATGCAAGAGGTCACCAACGGAAGTGGGGGCCGGAAAATCATAGTGACGACAACTGGATGGTCAGGGACATTCTTGTGAATTAAAAGATGTCCGTGAACTCTCCCACTAGTTGGTCCCCAAGGACACTGTCAGCGACTCCATCTGGGCCAGTGGGTTCACCCTCAGTTCTTGCTTCTGCAACAGTGACCCTGGGAACAGGCACACACGAGTGTGTGGGGACGGATGCCATCGCCATCCATTTCCCTGGATACATCCTATTTAAGAGTGTACTTTTATATGCTGACTTATGTAAATACTGTAAAACAACAAGTTAATTTTGTGAACTATTTTGGATCATTTATAAGGTGTAATGTAAAACAAAGTGAGATTCCACTGAACATGCATCCTCTCTGTATTGAACTTCATTTGACGCGGATGTTTGTATCTTGGGATTCACTGAGTCTTCGTGTTGTCAACTACTGAAGAATGGTGACAATGGGGAGAGATGTTAGTTGACGGGTATCTGAGAATACCATCCATTGTATTGGAGGAATAGATCGGGTAGATGCACAGAGTCTCGTGCCCAGAGTAGGTGAATCGAGGACATAGGTTCAAGGTGAAGGGGAAAAGATTCAATAGGAATCTGAGGGGTAACGCTTTCACACAGAGGGTGGTGGGTGTATGGAACAAGTTGCCGGAGGAGGTAGTTGAGGCTGGGACTATGCCAACGTTTAAAAAGCAATTAGACAGGTACATGGATAGGACAGGTTTGGAGGGTTATGGACCAAATGCAGGTGGTGGGACAGGTTGGCCGGTGTGGGCACGTTGGGCAGGAGGGCCAACTGTTTCCACACAGTATCACTCTATGATTGTATGTTTCTAAGCAGAACAAGCCTTTAATCCATCCTCCATCTAGGATTTTATTTGCTGCGGTTCTTCACGTGTTTAATTACTCCATCATCTTCCGACACTTTAGCGCCATTGTACAGAGGGTGGTGGGTGCCTGGAACGCGCTGCAGGGGGTGGTGGTGGAGGCACTGTGATGTTTAAGAAACTTTTGGGTAGGCACATGGATATGCGTATGGAGGGATATGAATCACATGGGTAGGACGGGTTTGGAGGGATATGGGCCAAACGTGGGCAGGTGGGACTAGTGTGGGATAACAGAACTAGTGTGAATGGGTGATAGATGGTCGGCGAGGACTCGATGGGCCGAAGGGCTTGTCTCTAAGCTCAATCAATTCAGCCTCTACGTCAGAGTTGTTAACTCTGTTTTGCTCTACAAGGATGCTGCTGGATCTGCCGAATATTTTCAACGTTTTCTGATTTTACTCCATCTAACTCTCTGAGGAGCACATCTGCAGATTCTTTACTTCCACGGACGACTGTGGCTTTTTTTTTGTGTGTGTGTGTTTGTGTGTGCGTGTGTGTGTGTGTGTGCGTGTGTGTGTGCGTGCGTGCATGCGTGCGCATGCGAGTGTGTGTGTGTGTGTGTTGTCTTGGGATATACAATGTTTGCTCCATGCCTTGCTCTCCTCTCTCTTTCAGTAAGGTGTGGACTCCACACACTCTCCAACTCCTGCAGTGCATGGATCGATCCTCAGGCTGGTACTGCTTAGCCAGCCCTGCTGTTTTTGAGTAGTCGTCTCTTTCATGAGACATTAAACCAAGAACCTGCGGAATAATGACAGCAACAAAATTTCTGGAGGAGAAGAATGTTCGCAGCAGACTTCTGCATTATGTCTATGGATAGGCACATGGATATGCAAGGAATGGATGTATATGGATCAGCTACAAGCAAGTAAGAGTTGGGATTGGCATCATGTTCAGCAAAGGCATTGTGGGCTGAAGGGCCTGTTTCTGTGTTCTGTGCCTCTCTGAACGTGTGCCAATAGTGCTATCAAGCCGTGTTTAGTCTGAAGACGGGTCTCAACCCAAAACGTCCCCTATTCGTTTTCTCCAGAGATGCTGCCTGACCCGCTGAGTTACTCCAGGTTTTTGTGTCTATCTTCGGTTTAAACCAGCACCTTCATTACCTCCCAAACACATTTATTCACCAATGACCTGCTCATTGATACCTATCTTGGGAAACATGGGCCATTTGGCCAAGATAACTTCACAGCCTTGGGCCAAAGAGCTGAAGTGCAAGGTGGGTGATAGTGACTACATGCCCTTGACATCAAGGCAATAGTACCGGGCTGTCCCAGTAGTTGGTGTCAAACCTCAATGGGCAGTGTGCGGTCGTGAGTAGTCATCTATCCCAGTCCCAGGGTCTCACTGCAGGAGTTACTCTCTCCTGTGCCTTAAACTGCCTCATCAGTGACCTTGTTCCCGTCAGGAGGTTGGAAGTGGGGACATTCACTAACAATTATATGATGATAAGTCGAGAGGGGCAAAGTTTAGCGGAGCTGTGCGGGGCAAGCCTGGAACGTGCTGCCAAGGGTGGTGGTGTTGGCAGATATGATAGAGGCATTTAAGGGACTTTTGGACAGGCAGAGAATGGATGGATATGGATCATGTGCAGGCAGATGAGAGTTGGTCTTGGCATGATGTTTGGCACGGGCATGGTGGGCTGAAGGGCCTGTTCCTGAGCTGTACTGTTCTATCTTCTATGTTCGGTCCCCTCGAGTCATTGAAACCGCCCATGGCTACCTGCAGCAAGTCTTGGTGGGCATTCAGGCACGGGCTGGCAAGTGGCAAGGAATATTTCAGCCACAAAGGTGGACATTTCCAGTAAGAGAGACTCTGATTACCAACCCTTGATATTCAATGACATTACCTTTATTGAACCCAGCACCATAAAAGTCACAAAAATGCTGGAGAAACGCAGCGGGTACGGCAGCATCTATGGAGTGAAGGAAATAGGCAACGTTTCGGGTCTCCAGTTTCTCCAGCATTTTTGTCTACCTCCAGAGGGAATATATTAATACCAACATTGTTTGTGCACCACCAGACTCAGGAATAGCTACTTCCCCTCTGTTACCAGGCTTCTGAACGGTCCTTCCATAAGCTAGGGTGCTGTCCTCATTCACCTCTACCCCATTGTGGACATTGGACTTTGTCTACCTTCGATTTTCCAGCATCTGCAGTTCCTTCTTAAACTTCTTAACCCATAAAAGTCACCACAGACCAGAAACTCACCTGTGCCAACCACGTACAAAATGAGGCTGCAACAGAGGTTTGGGGGGTTGGGGTTGGTCCTGCAGCAACTGACTCATCTCATGACAACCTAAAACCCACTGATGAGATACAAGTAACAGAGACACACAGCAGGGGAACAGGCCCTTCGGCCCAACTAATCCATGCCAAACAGGATGCCCCATCTAAGCTGGTCCCAATTGCCTGCGTTTGGCCCATGATCCAATGGATGCGGCTCCATCAACTCTCAAGAAGTTCAACCTTATCATGGATGAAACGTCAAGTTTGAATGACCCACCCCCACCCTCCCCCCCAACCCCTAATTAACCGCTCATTCACTCTACCACTGGTACGCCGTGGCACCAACGTGTACCGTTTCCCATCACCTCCAACCCACACAACAACCCCACTCAGACACTTGGAAATCCATCGCTATATCTAAAGGTCTATGTCCTGGACCTGCCTTGCCAACAGCATGGATGGAGCACCTTCATCTAAAGTATGGTTCAACAGGCAGCTCACACCACCTTCCCTGTAGGGGTTAGAGATGCAGGCCCACATCCCCAAAACTCAATTGGAATTGGCAAGAGATGCAATGCACGTCCACTCGTCTATATTCTGCATTTAGCACAAAGACAAACCTCCGTCAGCAACGTGTGCCTCACTCAGCACTACCTCACGTTAGCTTTTAGTTTTAGAGACAAGGCATGAAAACAGGCCCTTCAGCCCAATGAGTCCGCGCTGACCAGCAATTCACACTAATTCTACCCCACACACCATGGGCAGTTTGCAGAGGCCAATTAACCTACAAACCCGCACGTCTTTGGAGTGTGGGAGGAAACTGGAGCATCTGGAGAAAACACACGCGGTTACAGGGTTACAGACAAACTCCACATAGACAGCAACTGAGGTCAGGGGCCATCTGATCCAGCCTTCTCTTGAATCCTGACTGGCAGCTCAGTGGCTGAAAATTGGAATGTATAAATTGGAGTTCAATCTGTCTTTTGCCTTATCAATATCAATCGTGCTCTATTATCATGTGCAGTCAGGCTTGAACCCTGGTCTGTGGCGTTGTGAGGCAGCAACTCTACAGCAGGGCCACTGTGCATCCTTACTCCATTGACACAAATGCACAATCATTCAACGGGTTCCCCATTTTGCACCTCGTTCCCCTGCGAGTCCCCTACACACGGGGGCAGTCTCCATGGAGGATGGGTCATCTGGATAACACGCTGGCCATGCAGTAACACAAGCCTCCCCCCCTGACCCTGACCCCACACCGCTCCCTTTTCATTTGCTCTCTCTCTCTCTCGAAGACCACCAACCGCATTGAGCTGTCAAGCCAGCACCACACAATGGTGCTGGATCCATGCTCCGTCAGGGGTGGGTGGACAATGTCCATTGATGTAGCAGTGAGCCTGTAGAATCCAGTCCAGTGCATTACAGCTCTCTCTGTGGATTGGTTGCAAAGAAAGGAATAAAAAGAAAACATGTTTAATAGTATTTAATTGTGTTGTCTGTTTACGCCAACCGAGCTGTGTGAAGAAGCCTTGAATCATAGAAACATAGAAAATTGGTGCAGGAGGAGGCCATTCAGCCCTTCGAGCCAGCACCGCCATTCATTGTGATCATGGCTGATCGTCCCCAATCAATAACCCGTGCCTGCCTTCTTCCCACATCCCTTGATTCCAATAGCCCCTAGAGCTCTATCTAACTCTTAAATCCATCCAGTGACTTGGCCCCCACTGCCCTCTATGTCAGGTTTGGTGATTTCCAAGAACTCAACATGCGACACATTTGGGCAGTGTAGCAATAGAGTTGCTGCCTTACAGCGCCAGAGAGCCGGGTTCGATCCTGACTACGGGTATGGACTACTCCTATTGGTATGGAGTTTGTACGTTCTCCCCGTGACCTGTGTGGGTTTTCTTTGGGGGCTCCGGTTTCCTCCCACACTCCAAAGACGTACAGGTTTGTAGGTTAATTGGCTTTGGTAAAATTGTAGTGTGTGTAGGATAGTGTTAGTTTACGGGGATCGTTGGTCGGCACGGACTCGGTGGGCCAAAGTATCTCTAAACTAAACTAAACAAATTAGCAGGCAGCATCTCTGGATAACATGAATAGATTACAATTGTCCCTGGTGTGTGTTGGATACTGTTAGCGTACAGGGATCGCTGGTCGGCGTGGACTCAGTGGGCTGAAGGGCCTGTAGATCAACCATATTAATCTCTGTCAATATAACCTTCACCACATATATTATGCATGGTACACATTCCACCATGTAATCCAGTCCGGGATTTGAGTAAGGAATGCAGTTACTGATAACAACCTGCTGGTCCCTGAGTTCGGCAGTCTGTAAGATGATACAACAAGTGCTGCAGTATGTATTATTCTCTCTACGTAGACTTTAATAAATGCTTTCGGTTCACCTAATACTTTGTTTCCGCTTTGTATCTCTAAACTAAACTAAACTGAACATGTTCAGTTGGACAGCCGGGCAATAACAATGGGTCTTCTGTCTTCTCTAAAGCTCGCAATACAAGCTTTATTTCAATCGAGAGTGTGTTTTTCTGTAATGGAGCCAATATAAAGAGCAGGTTGAAAGTCTTTGGCCCCTTCCTGCCTGATACACTGAGCCTGATGACAGCCTGGTTGGAGGTTCTACAGCTTGATGGTGAAGTGGACAGCAACTCCCACTGCCAGGACCAGCAGTCCTCCCAGAACGACCAGTCCACGTCTAACGATCAGTTGGCCTGGCGTGAGGATGCCCTCTGACGGGCAAGAGCTGCCGCGTGTCAGCAGAGCGCTGCCTTCCACGTGACCAGTTGCTTCATGGCTCTGGGACAAGCGCAAGGTGTCACCTTCCAGAAAGAACAAATAGTTTCATTAGTCCTGTGCTGGACCCACCACATAAACACCGGAGTCTGAAGAAGAGTCCCGACCCAAAACGTCACCCATCCTTTTTCTTCAGAAATGCTGCCTGGCCCACTGAGTTACTCCAGCACTTCGTGTCGTCTGCCCACATAAATACCATCTCTGGAGACGTTTCTCCGAGTAGGAGACGTTTCGGGTCGGGACCCTTCTTTCATTCTGAAGAAAGAGTCCCAACCTGAATCATCACCTATCTGTGTTTTCCAGAGAAGCTGCCTGACCCGCTGAGTTACTCCAGCACTTTGTGTCTTTGTTTGTAAACCAGCCTCTGCAGTTCCATGTTACTCCGACCCAAATACCATGGATATGGAATGGTTCATAACATCCACGCTGAACATGATGCCACGTTGAACTAACATCCTCTGCCTGCAAGTGATCCATATTCCCCCATTCCCCCAATCCCTGCCTATCTAAAAAACTCTTAAGGGCCTGTCCCACTTGGCTGTCATTTGGACGCCATTTACCCGACCTCCAAGAATGTGGTCGTCACGTTGTGACGCACGGGTAGCGTGTGGGTAGCGCGGGACGGGCGCATGGAGAGGCGTGGAGGAGTGTGCGGTATCGCGCGGCACTCCAGGATTTCGTGCTGCATGAAATCCTCGCGCGCCACCTGCGTGACATATCGTGTACGCACGCTGACGCATTGGCGTTGCACGCTGGCGTCCCGACGTCTCACGTGTTTCGCGTGGTGACACATGGTTACGTCACCATGCGTAACCATGCGTCGCCGCGCACCAGACGGCGTGATGACGCGTGACTTGCGCGTAACGTCGCCCGTAACGACGCGTCGACCTATTTTATATATGACGCGTAAATGAGGCGCAAATGACGGCCAAGTGGGACAGGCCCTTTAAACACCACCATCTGCCTCCACCACCATCCCTGGCAGCACGGTCCAGATACCCACCACCCTGTGTAAACAACTTCACCGCATATCTCCTTTACACTTTGCCCCTCTCACCTCAAAGCTGTGCCCTCTAGTCTTTGACATTTCTACCCTGGCTGAGTACCCTGCAGTGGGTGCGTCTCCTCTGTTGGCCAGGCACTAGTCAGGGGTGTGCGGGAGCCCGACTCCATCGTGGATAAAGCTTCCTGCTTCACTTGTATATCATCCACCAGCATTAACATTCACAACCGAACCCAGACTAGTCCCACAGCAATTCCCAATCCACCAGCTCTCTCTGGGGCAGCACAGTGCTTGCTGCCTGCCTGCCTGCATTTGCCCCATATCACTCTACACCTGTCCTATCCATGTACCTATCTAAACGTTGGGATAGTACCTGCCACAACTACCTCTGCTGGCGGCTTGTTCCACACACACACACCACCCTTCGTGTAAAAAAGTTAAGCCCCAGGTTCCCATTAAATCATTCCCCCCTCACCTTAAACTTATGTCCTCTGGTTCTCGATTGCCCTGCTCTGGGCAAAAGACTCCATGCATTTACTCAGTATCTATTCCTCTTGTGATTTTGTACACCTCTATAAGATCACCCCTCATCCTCCTGCGCTCCGTGGAATAGAGTCCTACCCTGCTCAACTTCCCCCTATAGCTCAGGCCCTCGAGTCCTGGCAATATTCTCATCAATCTTCTTTGCACCCTTTCCAGCTGGACAACATGGCGACCAAAACTGAACACAATTTTCTAAAATTGGCCAATGTCTTATATAAGTGTAATATGAACTCGCAACTTCTCTACTCGATATGGGTACAAAGCCCTGGAGTAACAGTGCGTCAGGCAGCATCTCTGGAGAAAAGGATGGGTGACGTTTCAGGTCAGGACTGTTCTTCTGACTGGCCAAGGCAATGTGCATTGAACTGATGCGCTACAACTATATTCTGCACTCTGCATCTTCCCCTTTGCTCTGTCTATTGTTCTTGAGTTTGACGATTGTGTTTGTGTACGGTATTTCTAATCTGACTGCAGAGCATGCAAAACACAGCTTTTCACTGTATCTCAGTCCACGTGACAGTAATAAACCCAAACTGTTACTGATAATAGATTATTTGGGGGAAGAATGTCAGGGGTTATGGGGAGAAGGCTGGAGAATGGCGTGTGCGGACGTGGCGCCGATGGACGAGAAGCCGAAGCAAAGAAGTGGAAGCCAAATAACCGAATGGAAACGAAGCCTAAAAGCCAACTAACCGAAAGGCTGCGTCGCCTAAAAGCAAACTCACCGATTGGCCGCTCTGTCGAAACGCCACCTACCCTGAAAGGCGGCGTCGCCTACAAGCCAACAGAATGCCGCTCAACAGAAAAGTCAAATAACGGACATGACGTTCCACTTCTTTGCTTTGGCTTCTCGTCCGTCGGCGCCACGTCCGGGTACCGGAGAATGGGGTTGAGAGGGAGAGATAGATCAGCCACGATTGGATGGAGGAGTAGACTTGATGGGCCGAATGGTCTAATTCTGCTCCTGGAACTTATGAAGACAATAAAAGTTGGGATTTATTTCATTCCGTTTACGTTCCCTAGTTCCCGATGTGGGATTGGAACCTGTGCTTCTAGCCCAAGATAACTGAGTGGTGTATCAGCAATGTTACCGTATGCAGGGGGGTGTTCCTCTGTTGACGCTGTAGTTTCCAAACTTGTCCTCAGTCCCGTCCGTTCCCCAGCCTGGAAGAGGAGGAAGTGGGGCTGAGGGTCAGAGTGTCCGTGAGTTCCCTTAACAGCCCAGTGACGGCAGCCCCCCTATACCTCGTACACAGGGGTGAGGCAGCCGGGACCAATATATGTACTATAGCAGGCGAGGCACGGCAAACACACACCTGTACCTCAATGTTACACACCCTCACAGAGTGCCCCTGCTAGAGGCAGCAAGTGTGAACTCCAGTGCACGCCCCTGACCTCACACACACTACTCCTGTCCCGTATATACCCCAGCCCTGACCCCCCACCCCCTGCTCCTGCCCCTACACCCCCAGCCCTGACCCCCACACCCTGCTCCTCTCCCGTATATACCCCAGCCCTGACCCCCCCACCCCCTGCTCCTGCCCCTACACCCCCAGCCCTGACCTCCCCTCCCCTTAGGTGTCCTGTAAATACCCCCAATCTTGACCACCCGCCCCTGATCCCATTTCATAAATACCCCTGTCCCTGTCCTCACCCTGGTCAATGTCCCGTATACACCCCTGGCTCTGCCCCGACACACTCTGTTCCTGACCCCTACACCCTGCTCCTCTCCCTTATATAACCCCAGCCCGGACCCCCACACCCTGCTCCTGCCCCAAACACACCTCCAGCCCTGACCCCCACACCCTGCTCCTGTCCCGCAAATCCCCCAGCTCTGCCCTCACACCCCCTGGTTCCGACCCTCCCCCCCCCCCCACCCCCCCAAAATCAGTCTGAAGAAGGGTCTTGACCCAAAACGTTGCCTGCTCATTCCCTGCACAGATGCTGCCTGACCCTTGTGGTGCACAGAGCCCCAGTCGTGTCTGGACCTCCCCGACCTCTCCCACAACCTGCTCATCTGTGACCTTCCCTCCCTGTGACTGGAGCTTGTCCCATCACCAAGGCCCTGGAGCTAAGGACGGTCGAAGTGGAGAAAACCAGCGCTTGCCTCTTGTGCCGCCGCGCCCCAGTCCATCCTGAAGATCAACGTCAAGAAGAAAGCGGACAACAGGAAGGTACTGATGGCCAATCCCGCCCAAAGGCCTGCAAGAGACGGCAAGAGCTCGGTTGGTAAATGTGGTTCTTGGAAAAGGTGGTCAGATCCGGGGTGGGCACTGCCTGCCCAGTCTCAGTTAGGGATGATCGGTTCATCTCCATCAACCATAGGTGTCCAACTGATGGTGCCCATCCATGGGGGTTCCATGGGACACCTTCATCGGTCACCAAGTTCCATGGGTGATTAACTTGGGGGTGGGGAAAATGGGTGGATGGTGGATGATCACCACTTTAATACTTTAGACTTTAGAGATACAGCGCGGAAACAGGCCCTTCAGCCTGCTGAGTCCGAGCCAACCAGCGATCCCCGCACACTCCCACTATCCTCCACTCTAGGGACAATTTATAATCTTTACTGAAGCCAATTAACCTACAAACCTGTACGCCTTTGGAGTGTGGGAGGAAACCGGAGCACCCGGAGAAACCCATATGGTCATGTGGAGAAGGTACAAACCCCATTCAGACAGCACCCATAGTCAGGATCGAACCCGGGTCTCTGGCGCTGTGAGGCAGCAACTCTACCACTGCTCCACCGTGTTGCCCCAAAGACAAACATTGCTGGAAATCCTCAGCAGGTCAGGCAGTGTTCGCAGAAAAACGAAAACGAGTTACTGTTTCAGGGCGGAACGTCACCTTGAGGGACAGAAACATGCGAGTCACGGATGATGGTGGAACAGCCAATGATTTCTGCATAATTCATGACCTGATGAGAACATGGAGGAGGCGGTGTGCTGGCCTTGTCCTTCTGGGGAGTGCGGTCCATTGCTTGAGGACACGATGATCGGCTGCAGGCACCTTATTGGGTGCAAATATAGCAGCCCAGCGCATTGTTGGTGTAAATGTGAATGTTTACAGTGGTGGGCAAATCAAACAGTGCTGGAGGAACTCAGCATACAAGCTTGTGAGCTCACACCACCAGACTCAGGAACAGCTTCTTCCCCCTTTGTTATCAGAATCTGAATGCTCCTTCCATAAGCTAGGGTACTGTCCGATTCACCTCTACTCCATTGTGAGCAGTGGACACTGTCCTCTGTCTAAGAGTTTGTCAAGTTGTTGTAGGATCTGTACTTACAGAATATATAATACAGCACGGGATCAGGCCCTTCAGCCAACAATGCTGTCAAGTTAAACTAATCTCATCGGCCTGCGCGTGACCCTTTGGCTCCCCCAGGTCTACACCAACCATCGATCACCCGTTCATGTCGGAGGGAACCGGAGCACGAGGAGGAAATAGGGTGGCACAAGCACAGTGGCACAGCGGTAGAGTTGCTGCCTCACAGCAGCAGAGACCTGGGTTCGATCCTGACTACGGGTGCTGTCTGTATGGAGTTTGTACATTCTCCCTGTGACCGCGTGGGTTTTCTCCGGGTGCTCTGGTTTCCGCCCACACTCCAAAGACGTGCAGGTTTGCAGGTTAATCAGCTTCTATAAATTGTCTCTAGTGTGTAGGATGGTGCTAGCATACACCCGGGTGATTGCTGTTCAGCGTGGACTTGGTGGGCCGAAGGGCCTGTTTCCATACTGTATCACTAAACTAAACTAAACTAAACTGAAGTGAAGTGAAGGCCTCTGGTTGATTGTATCAGGGGTCCTGAGCAGCTTCACTCCTCACCAAGAATTCCGATCTTTGCGGCAAACATGAGCGCGATTCCCACGGGAATCCCAACAATGTAGAACGCCACGAGATTAGCAATCGCTCCGACTTTCTGCATCCCAATTCCTCGCACAATCCCGCTGGCTGCTCCCTGTTGACAAACGAAATGAGAGACCTCAGTATGAGGGATGAGATATTGCAATCCTACGTTTTTTTTTTAAAGACACAAAGTGCTGGAGTAACCCAGCGGGTCAGGGAGCATCTCTGGAGAACGTGGATAAGTGACTTTTCAGGTCGGGATCCTTCTTCAGGCTGATTGAAAATGGATAGGTGACGTCTCGGGTCAGGACCCCTCTTCAGAATGATCGGTCTGAAGGAAGGTCCTGACCCGAAACGTCACCTATCCATGTTCTCCAGAGACGCTGAGCAGAGACACAAAGTGCTGGAGTAACTCAGCGGGCCAGGCAGCAGCATCTCTGGAGAGAAAAAAGGATGGTTGACGTTTTGAGTCTGGACCCTTCTACAGACTGGAAGAAGAGGGGAGGGAACTGGAGGCAATAAAAGCTGCCTGGAGCTCCAGAGATGCTGCCTGAAGCTGCAGAGTTACTCCAGCACTTTGTGTCCTTTTGCACTAAAGGTTTTGGTTCACTGGCTGTGCCCTGCTGGGATTGTTTGAGATGAGTGCTTTAATTTACAGCTGTGGAGGGGGGCGGTTTTGCCCGAGATGGGCCAGCATTGACCCCGGGGGTAATGGTCATCTCTCAGGTCATCATCTCATCGTGGCCACAGCCCACCGGACCCCACCATCACTTGATCCTGTAGCAAGCCCTCCACCACACGACCCACTGAGTGACTTACCGAGCCTATGGCATCACACAGGTGGAAAGGGGCTATAATGGGTATGGTGCTCGAAACCAGCTCGATGATCTGCCTGTTAAAGACAAAGATTCAACCTCAGATACTTATACAGCTACATGCAGCAACAGAATGTTGGGTAAAACCTCAACGCTGGTAGGTGTATGTAAACTTACCAGAGGCGTAGACAGTCAAAACCTTTATTCCCAATGTGACAATGTCAAGGACTTTAAAGGCATAGCGTTAAGGTGTGAGAGGTAAAGTTTCAAATACGATGTGCAGGGGCTGTTATGGTGGGTGCCTGGAACGCGCTGCCAGGGATGGTGGTGGAAGAATTTAACGGATTTTAGATCGGCACATGGATATCCATGGAATGGAGGGATATCGATCATCTGTACGCATAGAACAGTACAGCACACGAACAGGCCCATCGGCCCACAATGTTGGTGCCGGACATGATCTCATCAGCCTGCAGGTGTTTACAGGTGTGGTCTTTCTACCTGGAATGGAGGGAGCATAGTGAAGGTTCACCAGCTTGATTCCTGGAACAACAGGCTTGCCTTACGAAGGGGAAATTGAGGATATTGGGCTTGGACTCACGAGTTTGGACGAATGCGTAATGAGCTGGTTAAAGATACTGCGTGGCCTGGCCCCATATCAGAGCTTTTACATCACAATGAGAAACAGGCCCTTCGGTCCACAGAGACCGCACCGACCAGCAATCCCCGCACATTAACGCTAACCTCCACACTAGGAACAATTCACAATTATACCAAGCCGACTAACCTACAAACATGTACGTCTTTGGAGTGCGGAAGGAAACTGGAGATCCCAGAGAAAAACCAAAGCTGGTCACGAGGAGAACGTACAAACTCCGTACAGACAGCCCCCTTAGTCAGGATGGAACCCGGGTCTCTGGCGCTGTGAGGCACCAACTCTACCGCTGAGCCACCGTGCCTTGGTTATTGGGATTGAGCAGATATTCAGGTTGTTGCTGTGTCCACGCCAAAACCTCTTAGCACAGGTCCCCACTTTAGACGGACATAGGTCACTCTCCACTCCCACCGTCCCCCCCCTCCTCTGAGCCACTGTACTGACCGGTTGCTGGTGAAGATCTTGGCTATCACGTCCTTCAGCATCAGGAGGAACGTCATAAGGACCAAAGCCACGCACCCTGCGCAAAAGAGGACACAGAGAATGAGAGGCAATAGACGGGACAACAAGGGGTTTAGCAGAGGTTCAGCAGAACGCTGCCTGATTAGAGGCTAATAGAGGTTAGACAAACGTGGGCTGATTTCCCTGGAGCGTCGGAGGCTGAGGGGAGACCAGGTAGAATTATGTAAAATTACAAGAAGCATAGCTAGGGCAAACTGTCAACATCTTTTTCCGCAGGGTGGAAATGTCAAAGACAAAAGGCATAGCTTTAAGGTGAGAGGGGCAAAGTATTAAAGAGGAATCAAGAACCGAGGTAGAAAAATCACGATCCTGGGGACATGGGTTTTTAGGTGAGAGGGGCAAGATTTAATAGGAACCCAAGGGTCAACCTTTTAACTCAGAGGGTGGTGGGTATATGGAACGAGCTGCTAGAGAGGTAGTTGATGCAGGTATAATAACAACATTTAAAACTCACTTGGACAGGTACATGGATAGGAAAGGTTTAGAGGAATATGGACCAAATGGGGGCAAATCGGAATAGTTTGGATGGGGCATCATGGTTGGGTGGGAGATTGCAATCTTCACGTGGTCCACCCTGTTTCGACGAATGCAATCAACCTGGCGGGCGCAAACGGAAGTCTCACAACTTTAGGCTGTGCACGCCATACGCAAGAAGAAGAAGAAGAAGGCATCATGGTCAGCATGGATGAGTCGGGCCAAAGGGCCTGTTTCCATGCTGCATGACTCAATGAGGGCAGATATTTTTATTCCCCCACAGAAGGTGATGAGTTCCTGGAACTCGTGGGTTGCTCCGGGTGCTCTGGTTTCCTCCCACATACCAAAGACATGCAGATTTGTAGGTTAAATGGCCTCTGTAAATTGTCCCTAGTGTGTAGGGTGGACGTGAAAGTGGGATAACATAGAACTAGTGTGAACGGGTGATCAATGGTCGGCGTGGACTCGGTGGGCCCAAGGGCCTGTTTCCGTGCTGTATCTGTAAACTAAACTAGAGCAGGATAGTGGTACACTGAGGGAGAGTATTGGCATGGATATGGAAAGGCACAGACAGGGAGTAGAGACAGTGAGAGAATGGTCAGGGGCATGGAATCTGGGTCAGGGGTGGTTAGTCACACCTGCACACAGATAAACACACACACGCACACACACATGCACACATAATCATGTGACGGACACACGCACACGCACACACACACGCATATACACACTTACTCATGTGATGGACACACGTGCACACACGCACCCCACCACTGTGTTCGAGTCTCACACCACATCTCCACTCACCTGTACAAACTAAAGCAGTCATTGCGGAGGTCTTTGCTTGCTGTGGGCGCCCTGCCCCCAGGGCCATCCCCACACGGACTCCCGCTGCCATTCCAATGCCCACGTGAATCTGAAAAGTGGGCAAACACTCATCTTAAACAAGAAACAGCAAGGCTAGGTCTTGTCCCGTAGTCAGGTCCAAGGATCATGGATCACACGGTGAACTGGATGGTGTGTGTGCGCATGTGAGACCATGCCTGTGGATATGCAAGTGTGACTCTGTTTCTGTGTATGTGCGCGTGTGTGTGTATGTATGTGTGTGTGTGTGTGTGTGTGTGTGTGTATGTGTGTGTGTGTGTGTGTGTATGTGTGTGTGTGTAGTGCATGTATGTATGTGTGTGCGTGTGCAAGTGTGTGTGTGTGTGTGTATTTCTATGTGTGGGTGCGACCAATATTCACCTGTACACAAGTTTTATCCAACAACTTGGGACAGTTTACCAAAGCCAATTAACCTACAAACCTGTAGACTTTAGAATGTGGGAGGAAACCGAAGCATCTGGAGAAAACACATACGGTCACAGGGAGATCGTCCAAATTCCACACAGACAGCGCCCGTAGTCAGGATCATTGCAGGTTCTCTCCCGTTGTGAGGCAGCAACTCTGCCGCTGTGCTAGTGTGCCGCCATAAATGTGGCATGAAGATGTGGGGCAGATGTGGGGGAGATGTGGGGGAGATGTGGGGCAGATGTCGGGGAGATGTGGGGCAGATGTCGGGGAGATGTCGGGGAGATGTCGGGGTGGAGCACTGAGTGCTGTAGGTGGGATGTTTTGAGTGGGGACTAATTTGGGAGAGGCAGGTGCTGCCAGGGTCTGGGGGAGGGGGCAGGGCTGGAGTGCCGCATGTTCTATCGGGCGTCTGAAACTCACCATGTACAAAATCGTTAGGAACTGGAAGATGACGACTTGTGCCCCAAGCTGAACTTGGTCGATGAGCCCTGGGAGAGAAAGACACTCGTTGTTAGAACATCCGGGACCCATCAGTCCTGGAATTGTGCAGCGGACATGAGGAAGCAGGTGTGGGAGCCTGGAGCGCCTACCTGCCAGGAAGGATCCGATTTCATACGCCCAGAACTCGATGCAGAACATGACCATGCTGGGGATGGCCAGTTGCAGGAAGCTGCCCCAGTCCTGCAGGCAGTCTCTCGTCCACCCTGGGGGCACATGCACGCGTGGATTAGACCATGACACATGCACACACGTGCACATATATACACTCACGGACACGTGCACACACATGCGCACGCACACACCCAAACACACGCACATGCACGCACACAACCCCGAAACCCGCGTACACACACGCATGCATACGCAAACATGCACAAGCACTCATGCACACGCACTTGCTCACACTGACTTGCTCACACTGACTTGCTCAAATGCACTCCCACACACAAGCACACATAGAGCGCTGTCGTGGAGCGGGCGATGCCTTTCCTGGGTCGCCGCGCTGGGACTCCAGTATGCTGGGACCGCCGATGGGAACATCGTGGAGCCGCGGTTCTGTGGAGCGGCCCAGCTGTGACGCTGAACGGTACATCTCGGAGCCTGGGCGAGAATATCGGGCGCCGTGGCGGGACTGTGGAGGCTTCAGTGGGCCCGACTCTGGGTGGACAAGAGGATGGGGACTGGACTTTGTGCCTTCCCCCACAGTGGGAACCATTGTGGGGGGATGTTTTTGTGTTGAACTTCTTTTTGAACACTATGTTGTATTTTTATTAGTGTGCTGCAAGGACATCTGAATTTCCCCTGAATAAGGGGATTAATAAAGTCTTATCTTATCTTATCTTATCTTAGACATGTGCACGCACACACGTACACACACACCCAGACACATACGCACAGACACACAAGCACGCACGCACACTCGCAAATGCACATACGCGGCGCTCCCTTCCTCCATCCTTCCATCCCTCCCTCCCTCCACCCCCCCCTCCCTGTCACCTCCAGTCATGGATGTTCCAATGTTTCCCTGCTGCATCTCCCACTCTCTCAGCATCTACAGTGCCCCAAACCTCAGCTGCCCCGTCCACTAAGTCACGCCAGCTCCCATTCACCCTTTGTCCTTGCGCATAAACAATATCCCTCCATATCCACGAGCTTCTCTCAAAGCATCTTAAACGCCACCATCATATCAGCATTCACCATAATGCCTGGTAGTGCGTTCCAGACACCCACCACCCTCTGGATAAAAAAACCTTCCCAGTACAAATCCTTTAAACTTTGTCTCCTCTAATCTTACAGTTGTGCACTCTAGTCTTTGATATTTCCATTCCAGGACAGGCCCTTCGGCCCACCGAGTCCATGCCAACCTTGTCAAGTGTAGGCAAACCTTGCAATATGGCTGTTCAGGTTCAGTGTCTCACTGTCCTTTGCCTCTCATAATAGATATGTTATGGGAAACATAGATAGCAAAATGTCTCTGATAATTGTACATACTATCAGCTCCTCCCTCGACCTCTAGCTTGTTTCCTTCTTGCATTAACCCCTTGACTGATGAAATCAGATTGTCTAATTAATCCTGCCCAGTTTCCTCTCTGCCTTTGAGGTCCAGAGGAGCACAGGCCAGCCTCTGCTGCCTCCCTCATGGCCAGTGTTGTGGACAGACTCAGTTACCTTCCCACGTGTGAACGTATAACCTCCTCCATCTGATGTAGACCAGCAGCACAATGGTCTGACAATACTGGGAAATGAGGTTAGCACAAGCGGAGCCCCTGGAATGAGAGAAAGAGAGAGAGAGAGAGAGAGAGAGGGAGTCATCCAGCACAGAAACAGGC
>JAXLNO010000188.1:0-25982 GCA_038087875.1 Malacoraja senta | reverse complement strand
CGGAAGTGGTAGTGCATGTCGGCACAAACGATGTCAGAAAGAAGGGGATGAATATTCTGCAGCGTGACTTTAGAGAGCTCGGAAAAATGCTGAAAAGCAGAACCTCCAGGGTTGTTATCTCCGGTTTGCTTCCAGTTCCTCGTGCTGGCGAGAGCAGGAACAGGGAGATACGGGACCTGAACGTGTGGCTGAGGAACTGGTGCACGGGGCAGGGATTTAGATTCTTAGATCACTGGGATCTGTTTTGGGGTAAGGGGGAACTGTACAAAAGGGACGGATTGCATCTTAACAGGTGTGGGACCAGCATTCCGGCAGGCAGGTTTGCCACTGCTACACGGGTGGTTTTAAACTGGATAAGGGGGGTGGGGTGTCGAATGGGATAGTGGAAGATGGAGTTAAAGGGAAAGAGTTTCTTAAATGTGTGAGCGTAGAGACAGAGGAGTGTAAAATGAGGGTAGAAGCAATAGGTAGCAAGGTGAAAAGTAAAAGTGGAAGACAGACAAAACCAGGGCAAAAATCAAAAAGGGCCACTTTTCAACATAATTGTATAAGGGGTAAGAGTGTTGTAAAAACAAGCCTGAAGGCTTTGTGTCTCAATGCAAGGAGCATTCGTAATAAGGTGGATGAGTTGAATGTGCAGATAGCTATTAATGACTATGATATAGTTGGGATCACGGAGACATGGCTCCAGGGTGACCAAGGCTGGGAGCTGAACATCCAGGGATATTCAATATTCAGGAGGGATAGAGAGAAAGGAAAAGGAGGTGGGGTAGCGTTGCTGATTAGAGAGGACATTAACGCAATGGAAAGGAAGGACATTAGGTTCGAGGATGTGGAATCGGTATGGGTAGAGCTGCGAAACACTAAGGGGCAGAAAACGCTGGTGGGTGTTGTGTACAGGCCACCTAACAGTAGTAGTGAAGTTGGAGATGGTATCAAACAGGAAATTAGAAATGCGTGCGACAAAGGCAAAACAGTTATAATGGGTGACTTCAATCTACATATAGATTGGGTGAATCAAATTGGCAGGGGTGCTGAGGAAGAGGATTTCTTGAAATGTATGCGGGATAGTTATCTAAATCAACATGTAGAGGAACCAACGAGAGAGCAGGCTATTTTAGACTGGGTATTGAGTAATGAGGAAGGGTTAGTTAGCAGTCTTGTTGTACGTGCCCCCTTGGGCAAGAGTGACCATAATACGGTTGAGTTCTTCATTAGGATGGAGAGTGACATTGTTAATTCAGAAACAATGGTTCTGAACTTAAAGAAAGGTAACTTTGAGGGTATGAGACGTGAATTGGCCAAGATTGACTGGCAATTAATTCTAAAAGGGTTGACGGTGGACATGCAATGGAAGACATTTAAAGACTGCATGGATGAACTACAAAAATTGTTCATCCCAGTTTGGCAAAAGAATAAATCAGGGAAGGTAGTGCATCCGTGGATAACAAGGGAAATCAGGGATGGTATCAAAGCGAAGGATGATGCGTACAAATTAGCCAGAAAAAGCAGCATACCGGAGGACTGGGAGAAATTCAGAGACCAGCAGAGGAGGACAAAAGGCTTAATTAGGAAAGGAAAAATAGTTTATGAAAGAAAACTGGCAGGGAACATAAAAACTGACTGCAAAAGTTTTTATAGATATGTAAAAAGAAAGAGATTAGTTAAAACAAATGTGGGTCCCTTGCAGTCAGAAACAGGTGAGTTGATCATGGGGAACAAGGATATGGCGGACCAATTGAATAACTACTTTGGTTCCGTCTTCACAAAGGAAGACATAAATAATCTGCCGGAAATAGCAGGGGACCGCGGGTCAAAGGAGTTGGAGGAATTGAGTGAAATCCAGGTTAGTCGGGAAGTGGTTTTGGGTAAATTGAATGGATTAAAGGCCGATAAATCCCCAGGGCCAGATAGGCTGCATCCCAGAGTACTTAAGGAAGTAGCTCCAGAAATAGTGGATGCATTAGTAATAATCTTTCAAAACTCTTTAGATTCTGGAGTAGTTCCTGATGATTGGCGGGTAGCAAACGTAACCCCACTTTTTAAGAAGGGAGGGAGAGAGAAAACGGGGAATTACAGACCAGTTAGTCTAACATCGGTAGTGGGGAAACTGCTAGAGTCAGTTATTAAAGATGGGATAGCAGCACATTTGGAAAGTGGTGAAATCATTGGACAAAGTCAGCATGGATTTACGAAAGGTAAATCATGTCTGACGAATCTTATAGAATTTTTCGAGGATGTAACTAGTAGCGTGGATAGGGGAGAACCAGTGGATGTGGTGTATCTGGACTTCCAGAAGGCTTTCGACAAGGTCCCACATAAGAGATTAGTATACAAACTTAAAGCACATGGCATTGGGGGTTCAGTATTGATGTGGATAGAGAAGAGTAGGAGTAAACGGGTCTTTTTCACAATGGCAGGCAGTGACTAGTGGGGTACCGCAAGGCTCAGTGCTGGGACCGCAGCTATTTACAATATATATTAATGACCTGGATGAGGGAATTGAAGGCAATATCTCCAAGTTTGCGGATGACACTAAGCTGGGGGGCAGTGTTAGCTGTGAGGAGGATGCTAGGAGACTGCAAGGTGACTTGGATAGGCTGGGTGAGTGGGCAAATGTTTGGCAGATGCAGTATAATGTGGATAAATGTGAGGTTATCCATTTTGGTGGCAAAAACAGGAAAGCAGACTATTATCTAAATGGTGGCCGACTAGGAAAAGGGGAGATGCAGCGAGACCTGGGTGTCATGGTACACCAGTCATTGAAAGTAGGCATGCAGGTGCAGCAGGCAGTGAAGAAAGCGAATGGTATGTTAGCTTTCATAGCAAAAGGATTTGAGTATAGGAGCAGGGAGGTTCTACTGCAGTTGTACAGGGTCTTGGTGAGACCACACCTGGAGTATTGCGTACAGTTTTGGTCTCCAAATCTGAGGAAGGACATTATTGCCATAGAGGGAGTGCAGAGAAGGTTCACCAGACTGATTCCTGGGATGTCAGGACTGTCTTATGAAGAAAGACTGGATAGACTTGGTTTATACTCTCTAGAATTTAGGAGATTGAGAGGGGATCTTATAGAAACTTACAAAATTCTTAAGGGGTTGGACAGGCTAGATGCAGGAAGATTGCTCCCGATGTTGGGGAAGTCCAGGACAAGGGGTCACAGCTTAAGGATAAGGGGGAAATCCTTTAAAACCGAGATGAGAATAACTTTTTTCACACAGAGAGTGGTGAATCTCTGGAACTCTCTGCCACAGAGGGTAGTCGAGGCCAGTTCATTGGCTATATTTAAGAGGGAGCTAGATGTGGCCCTTGTGGCTAAAGGGATCAGAGGGTATGGAGAGAAGGCAGGTACGGGATACTGAGTTGGATGATCAGCCATGATCATATTGAATGGCGGTGCAGGCTCGAAGGGCCGAATGGCCTACTCCTGCACCTAATTTCTATGTTTCTATGTCTATGTTTCTATGTTTCTATGAAACAGGCCCTTCAGCCCACTGAGTCCACGTCGACCAGTGATCCCCGCACATTAACATCCTACACACACTGGGGACAATTTACATTTATACCTACAAACCTGTACGTGTTTGGAGAGTGGGAGGAAACCAGAGCACCTGGAGAAAACCCACGCGGTCTAAGGGCGTACATACAAACTCCGTACAGACAAGCACCCATAGTCAGGATTGAACCTGGGCCTCTGGCACTATAAGGCATAGCCTCAAGGTCAGAGGAGGAAAGTTTAAAGGCGATGTGGAAGACACGTTTATTTTTACACGGAGAATGGTGGGTCCCTGGAACATAGAGTGGTGGCGATGGAAGCTGATACAATAGTGGGGTTTAAATGGCTTCTAGATAGGCACGTCAATATTAGGTAATAAAAGGATAGTAATCAAGTGCAGGCAGAAATTAACAGCATCATGTCCAGCACGGACATTGTGGGCAGAAGGGCCAGTTCCTGTGCCGTGCTGTTCTATATTAAGAACTTCAGTAGTTCAAGAAGGTAGCTCGCCAGCCCCTTCTCAAGGGCTAGTAGGAATAGACAAAAAAACACTTGTGTGGGAAGGAACTGCAGGTGCTGGTTTACACTGAAGATAGACACAAAATACTGGAGTAACTCAGCGGGTCAGGCAGCATCTCTGGAGAGAAGGAATAAAAATATTTGGACAGGTACATAGATGGGAAGGTTTACACTGGCAGGTGGGACAAGTGTAGATGAGGCATCTTGAGTCCCTCACCATCTTCCAGTCCCGCCTCAAGACCCATCTCTTCACATCTGCATACCCTTAGTCCCATGTTCCCCTCCCCTCTGTCTTACTGCTCTATTTTGTTTTGTTTATTCCTGACTCTCAATTGTAAAGCGACTTTGAGTCCTGAAAAGCGCTATATAAAATAAATCTATTATTATTATTATTATTATTATCTTGGTTGGCATAGGCAAATTGGGCTGAAGGGCCTGTCTGTATAACTATGTCTCTCTGAAGGCTTCATCAGGGGTGCTGAGCTCCTGAAAAATGACTGGAAAGTCCCAGACGTTTCAATGGTGCAAGGGTATTGAGTGGTCCTGGTGGACTGACTGGAGAAGTCAAATAAGGGATGGTGAGGAGCAAGATGAGTTCATGTCAAAGATACCAGCGGTCTTGTTGATCGACGTTGAGGAATCAAGGGGCATCCTCACTGACAATGCCTCACTCCCTCAGCACTGCACTGGAGGGCTGGAGGGGCCACGTGGGTCTGCAACGGAAAAGACCTGGACTCAGACCTCAGAGAATATGCCTCAGTAATGGTGCATGTACACATGGGAACACCACCACCCACAGGTTCCCCTCCAAGTCACACCACTGTCCTGACTTTGGAATACATCAGAAGTCCTTCTCCATATTACCCCAACAGCACTGTGGGGGTATCTTCACCAGGCAGAGGTTGGACAAACGTGGACTGTTTTCTCTGGAGTGTTGGAGGCTGAGGGGAGTCCCAGAGCTCTAACTCCATTAGAACCCCTTTCCCAAGGTGGAAATGGCAAATACTAGTTTAGTTTCGTTTTTTGTTTTTAATTTTAGAGATACAGCGCGGAAACAGGCCCTTTGGCCCATCCAGTCCGTGCCAACCAGCGATCCCTGTACACTAACACTGTCCTACACACTAGGGACACTTACAATTTTCACCGAAGCCAATTAACTTTGGAGTGTGGGAGGAAACCGAAACCCACGGGGAGGACGTGCAAACTCCGTACAGACTGCACCCGTAGTCAGGATGGACTCAGCGATGTCAATGATCCACGGATCCACTACTTTGCAATTTAAGAGACCTTTGGAAACCCATAAAGAAGGGCAGGGAATGGGGTGTTTGGATCTCGTGAAGGCAGACAAGAGTTAGTCTTGGCATCCTGTTCGGCATAGACATTGTGGGCCGAAGGGCCTATTCTTGTGCTGTACTGTTCTATGTTCCATGCAGGAGTCCCAGCCACAAAGAAGGGCTAACTGATAATGAAAAGTGACCACAATGAGACCAAGCTCAGGGTTGCACGGTGGCGCAGAGGTAGAGTCGTTACCCCATGGCATCAGAGACCCGGGTTCGATCCTGATTACGGGTGCTGTCTGTACGGAGTTTGCACGTTCTCCCGGTGACCACGTGGTTTACTCCGGATGCTCCGGTTTCCTCTCACACTCCAAAGATGTAATGGTTTGTAAGTTGATTGACTCTGGTAAAATTCTAAATTGTCCCTAGTGTGTGTAGGATAGTGTTTGTGCACGGGGTGATTGCTGGCCGGGGCGGACTCGGTGGGCAGAAAGGCCAATTTCCACCCTGCATCTCTGAAGTCTGAAGTAAAGCTCGCCCTATCTGCTGGTGGATGGGAGGGATCGTTCAGCACTGAATCAAAGATGACAACAAGCTAAGGTTTACAAGAATGATCCCAGGAATGATTAGGTTAATCTATGATGGGCGTTTGTCAGCACTAGACCTGTACTCGCTGGAGTTTAGAAGAATGAGGGGAGGCCGCATTGAAACGTATAGAATAGTGAAAGGCTTGGATGGAGTGAATGTGGAGGACTAGAGGTGAATGTGGAGGACTAGAGGTCAGCCGCCGAATTAAAGGACGTTCTTTTAGGAAGGAGATGAGGAGAAATTTATGTAGCCAGAGGGTGGTGAATTTGTGGAATTCTTTGCCACAGAAGGCTGTGGAGGCCAGTCAGTGGATATTTTTAAGGCAGAGATAGATTAGTACAGGTATCAGAGGTTATGGGGTTAGGAGGTAGAGATAGATCAGCAATGATTGAATGGCAGAGTGAACTTGATGGGCCGAATGGCCTAATTCTACTCCTATTACTTATGACCTTATGTTTTGGCTGAATGCGTTTGCCTATGGTGGGCATCTGACCTGGCCACCTCGGGGTCCTGCTTGGCCGCCAATAGGATTTTCTCCGTGTTGATGAAGAGGGCCCAACAGGGGCAGCAGAAGACCATGAGAATCAAAATGGCTCTTTGCAGGACAACCCCAATTTGCTTCAGCTGTTTGCTCCCGTACATCTGAAATGAGAGGGAAAGATAGATCAGCCATGACTGAATGGCGGAGTGGGCATGATGGGCCGAATGGCCTAATTCTGCTCCTAGAACCTATGAGTTTGAGGTTGATTTGTTGAGTCAGGAAAACATCAAGAGGTTTTTGAAACAAGGAGATGGGAGCAGGCGTCGTCCTTGTGTCTCAGCCAGGAGATCCCAGAGGCAGTCCCTTCCACATTCCCTCTTTCCCATCCTTCCCAAAATGTTCATGGGGCTGGCGTGCGCCGGCCTTCAGCAGAGAGAGCTTTCTCATCGCAGTCCAGAATGTCCCCCCTCATACAAGCCCGTTCTTGCTAACGTTAGCCTCTCCTCAACATCCACCCAGCCAATCCCTAGGACAATTTTAAATGCTGCAATATCATCATCCTTCTAACATCTAGATGATTCAGGCCCATTCATCTCAATCTCTCTTCAGACAAGAGAGGTCAAGCAGGCTGGGACTCTATTTCATGGAGCGCAGGAGGATGAGGGGTGATCTTATAGAGGTGTGTAAAACCATTAGAGGAACAGATCAGGTTGACGCACAAAGTCTCTTGGCCACAGTAGGCGAATCGAGAACCAGAGGACTGTTTTAAGGTGAAAGGGCCAAAATTTAATAGGAATCTGAGGGGTAACATTTTCACGCAAAGGGTGGTGGGTGTATGGAACGAGGTGCCAGAGAGAGGTGCAGATTGAGGCAGGGACTATCCCAACGTTTAAGAAACATTTAGACAGGTACATGGATAGGACAGGTTTGGAGAAACACAGGCAGGTGGGACCAGTGTAAATGGGACATGTTAACCGGTGTGGGCAAGATGGGCCGAAGGGCCTGCTTCCATGCTGTAGGACTCCATGACTAGGATTCTATGATTCTAACCCCCTCGTGATGAAGAGGTAGCCATTTCAACACCTTGCCTATCTCAACCCAGTCAATTGCTAATTTCCACTTGCATCCCGCCTGTTCCTCTTGCCATATCCCTCCACATCCACACATGCCTGCGGCAGCAACCAGCTGAAGCCTCTGTCCAATGTGGAGGGAGAGATGCACAGACATGGGTTCAATGAGAGCCTGGGGACTGGGGAAGGTCGTGGAGTCAGGGAGAGGTTGAAAGTGACAGGAAGGCATGATTACTGATGCAGCACACGTGGCTGCATTCCTTCCTCAGCTCACCCGAACAATTGTCTCCTCTGTTCTTCAGACATGATCATCCCGACATACTCCCTGCCCCGCCCTCAAATAAAGTATTCATTCATTCATTCATTCATTCATTCATTCCACTCTCCATCAGCTGAAGTCACACTAAGTGACAGACACAGATACTAAGTTGCCCAACTCCCTGGGTCATTGACTCCGATAACATAATGGAGAGTGTAGGAAGGAACTACAGATGCTGGTTTACAAAAAAAAAGTGCTGGAGTAATTCAGCGAGTCAGGAAGCGTCTCTGGAGAACATGGAGAGGCGACATTTCGGGTCAGTCTGAAGAAGGTTCCCGACCAGAAACGTTGCCTATCCGTGTTCTCCAGAGACGCTGCCTGACCCTCCAACACTTTGTGTCTTTTCTTTTGTAAACCAGCATCTGCGGTTCCATGGAGCCTCCATTATGACATCAGACACAGTGATCCAGGGATTTGGGCCACAGAGATTTTTTCAGATTGCATAATGAGTACCCCTATGCTCAACCCTCTCCCCAACGATTCTTTCCACTGCGAGGACCTTCTGCACCCTCCCATGGTGCTGAGGGTACTTCCTGCAGCCCACACTCACTCCACGTGAATACAACTCTTACTTGATAGCGTCGGATGTTAACTGTGCAGGGGGTCAGTACTAGTGCTACAGGTTAGAACCACGTAACTTGACTCCTAAAAATGTAGCAGCCCACCAACAATAAACCAGCGCTTACCGAAGCAACCAACATATACACCCCATGCCCGCATCACTCCATGATCTCTGCTCTCCTCCCAAAGGATGGACCAGATACTTTATAGAGTAATAGAGTGATACAGTGTGGAAACAGGCCCTTCGGCCCAACTTGCCCACACCGGCCAACATGTCCCAGCTATACTAGTCCCACTTGCCTGCATTAGGTCCATATCCCTCCAAACCTGTCCTATCCATGTACCAGCTGAGCTGAACCAGCTGAGAAGGTTATTGGCTGCAACCTTCCCTCCATTGATGAACTGTACACTGCAAGGGTCAGGAAGCGAGCGGGCAAGATCATCTCTGACCCCTCTCACCCTGGCCACAAACTCTTTGAATCACTTCCCTCTGTAAGGCGACTCCGGACTGTCAAAGCTGCCACAGCCAGATATAAAAGCAGCTTTTATCCACGAGTAGTTGCTCTACTCAACAGCCAAAAATCTGTAGCCTCCCTTTGATCTGGTATTTTGTTGGTTCACATGCTTGATCAATGGTGTTTTATCATTAATGTTTTATTATTATTAATGTTTAGTGTTTTCCGAGTCATTCGTAACTGTTACTGTATGTCATGTTGTTACTTGTGGGCGGAGCACCAAGGCAAATTCATTGTATGTGAATACTTGGCCAATAAACTTACTTACTTACTTACCTGTCTAATTGTTTCTTAAATGTTGGGATAGTCCCAGCCTCAACTACCTCCTCTGGCAGCTTGTTCCATACACCCACCACACTTTGTGTGAAAAAGTTACCCCTCAGATTCCTATTAAATCTTTTCCCCTTCACCTTGAACCTATGTCCTCGATTCCCCTACTCTGGGCAAGAGACTCTGTGCATCTACCCGATCTATTCCTCTCATGATCTGATACACCTCTATAAGATCACCCCTCATCCTCCAATAGAGACCCAGCCTACTCAACCTCTCCCTATAGCTCAGACCCATCGTCACTGAATATACCTCCAGGTACAGACCTCTGGAACGTCCCCTGTTCCTTAAACCTCCTACCTCTCTCCTCTCCTTTTAGGAAGGAGATGAGCAGGAATTTCTTTAGTCAGAGGGTGGTGAATCTGTGGAATTCTTTGTCACAGAAGGCTGTGGCGGCCAAGTCAGTGGATATTTTTAAGGCAGAGATAGAGAGATTCTTGATTAGTACGGGTGTCAGAGGTTATGGAGTTAGGAGGGAGAGATAGATCAGTCATGATTGAATGGTGGAATAGACTTGATGGGCCGAATGGACTAATTCTGCTCCTATCACTCTTGATCTTATGATACTTGAAGGCATCTCACAAATATTACTACTTTGACCAGACCAAATGTGTAGGATAGAACTACAGATGCTGATAAGAGAAGTGGTTGGATGGATAGAGAAGTGGTTGGCAGACAGGAAACAAAGAGTAGGGATTAACGGGTCCCTTTCAGAATGGCAGGCAGTGACTAGTGGGGTACCGCAAGGCTCGGTGCTGGGACCGCAGCTATTTACAATATACATCAATGATTTGGATGAAAGGATTCAAAGTAACATTAGCAAATTTGCAGATGACACAAAGCTGGGTGGCAGTGTGAACTGTGAGGAGGATGCTATGGGAATGCAGGGTGACTTGGACAGATTGGGGGAGTGGGCAGATGCATGGCAGATGAAGTTTAATGCGGATAAATGTGAGGTTATCCACTATGGTAGCAAAAACAGGAAGGCACATTACTATCTAAATGGCGACAAGTTGGGAAAAGGGGAAGTACAACGGGATCTGGGGGTCCTTGTACATCAGTCTATGAAAGTAAGCATGCAGGTACAGCAGGCAGTGAATAAAGCGAATGGCATGTTGGCCTTTATAACAAGAGGAATCAAATATCGAAGCAAAGAGGTGCTTCTGCAGTTGTACAGAGCCCTAGTGAGACCACACCTGGAGTATTGTGTGCAGTTTTGGTCCCCTAATTTGAGGGAGTGCAGCGTAGGTTTACAAGGTTAATTTCTGGGATCGCGGGACTGTCATATGCTGAGAGAATGGAGCAGCTGGGCTTGTACACTCTGGAGTTTAGAAGGATGAGAGGGATTCTCAGTGAAACATATAACATTGTTAAGGGCTTGAACACGCTAGAGGCAGGAAACATGTTCCCGATGTTGGGGGAGTCCAGAACCAGGGGCCACAATTTAAGAATAAGGAGTAAGCCATTTAGAACGGAGACGAGGAAACACTTTTTCTCACAGAGAGTGGTGAGTCTGTGGAATTCTCTGCCTCTGAGGGCGGTAGAGGCAGGTTCTCTGGATGCTTTCAAGAGAGAGCTAGATAGGGCTCTTAAAAATAGCGGAGTCAGAAGATATGGGGAGAAGGCAGGACCGGGGTACTGATTGTGGATGATCAGCCATGATCACATTGAATGGCGGTGCTGGCTCGAAGGGCCAAATGGCCTACTCCTGCACCTATTGTCTATTGTCTATTGATATATACCAAGGATAGACACAAAATGCTGGAGTAACTCTAGTGGGTCAGTCAGCATTTCTGTAGAAAAGGAATAGGTGATGTTTCGGGCATATACATGAGGAGATTTCCTCCCTCTCCATTCCTCCCCCACCCGAGTCATCCTGCTAGTTCCACTGTTCGCATCCATATATCCCTTCGTTATCACTTCTTCCACAACCAACAATGGACCATTGTGGGCTCAACATTTCCTTGATTATCGGTGCTGGCACTGATTTGTATTTAACCTCTAGTTTCCCTCTCCCCCAACTCTCAGTCTGAAGAAGGGTCTCAACTTGAAACGTCACATATTCCTTTTCTCCAGAGATGCTGCCTGACCTGGAGTTACTCCAACATTTTGTGTCTATCCTTACTACATATTAGAACCGGTCTGTTCTAATATCCTATAATATTCCCTTTATGAGGGGTGATCTTATCGAGATGTGTAAAATCATGAGAGTCTCTTGCCCAGAGTAGGAGAATTAAGGACCAGAGGACATAGGTTTAGGTGAAGGGTAAAAGATTTATTAGGAATCTGAGGGGTAACGTTTTCACACAACGGGTGGTGGGTGTATGGAATGAGCTGCCATTGGAGGTAGTTGAGGCAGGGACTATTGCAACATTTAAGAAACAGTTAGACAGGTACATGGATGGGATAGGTTTGGAGGGATATGGAACAAACGCAGGCAAGTGGGACTAATGTAGATGGGACATGTTGGCCGGTGTGGGCATGTTGGGCTGAAAAGTGTGTTTCCACACAATGACTTTAGCATGAAGCTGCCCCCGGGTTTCCCCTGTGAGATACTCTGGGCTGTTAGCTCCAGTAATGTCAGTACCCATTGAGTCGCTGGTGTTGGACCCTCAGCAGGGGTTTACCTGAGATATCTTGATGGCAGGGGTTTACCTGAGATATCAGGGTGTCACACGCCATGGAGAGTCCCGTTCCCACCGCCACTCCCGTCACGCTGATTACCTTGGCCACCATGTTGGAAAAGAAGGGGTTGGTGGGGGGGAAGAGAAGAGAAAACAAAATGCATTGAAAGCAGTGACTGTAATCAGGCCCTAGTCCTCTCCCACCTTGGCATGATTCTAGGGAAGAGTCTAATCTGGTCAGGTCACTGAATCTTTGGCATTGTTTAGTATAGAGAGACAGCACGGAAACAGGCCCTTCGGCCCACGCCGACCGTCGATCACCCTACAAACCCGCACGTCTTTGCCATGTGGGAGGATACAAGAGCACCCGGCGGAAACCCACCCGGTCACAGGGAGAACATGCAAACTCCACACAGACTGTACCCGAGGTCAGGATCGAACCCGGGTCTCTGGTGCTGTGAGGCAGCAGCACTACCCGCTGCGTCACCGTGCCGTCCATTGTCAGGGAATGTGGCTGAAGCTTCTGTCTGACACTGAGGGGTGGGGGAGTGGCGCAGCAAGGGAGGGGGTGGCACGGCGAAGGTGGGGGTTGACGAGACAAAGGGGGAGCGGGGCGGAATTGGGAGGGGTGTGGATCGGAGCAGGAGTAGTGGAGCAGCAAGTGTGGGGTGGGAGGGTGAGGGGGGAGTGGGGCAGCGAGGTAGGAGAGGGGAGGGGGGTGAGGGAGGGGTGGAGTGGAAAGGGAGGGCTGTTGGTGAGAGACCTCCTCAAAGTGACATGGCAACTTTTATCATCAATCATTAAATTACAGATTTTTCTAGTGAGACCGGCTTTCTGATAGCAGAGAGATCCCCCCCTCCCCCCCACCCTAGGGGGCTGCTACCTACCGAGGTGGCCAGTGAGATGGCTCCCAGCTCATACTTGCCCAGGTGGCCCCCGAAGGCTGAGCTGATGAAGTTGAGGGAGTAAGTCATCACCTGCGTGAGCACCTGTGGGGAGAGGTGCACTGACATGAGTGGACGGGCGGGCAACGCAGCACAGAGACGCCTCAGCCCAGGATGAACCGTCTCCCTGTGAGGAGACCCCCACTGCAGGTGGTTCAATCCCCACCTCCCCTCCCCTCCAACCTCTGGGGCAGCAGCTTCACCAGCACAGAGAGAGGGAGGCTGCAGCTCTACCATCGCTCGCCACCCTGGCAGCAAGTCTGTCCGCACTGACCTCCGACCCCTCCAACCGCACCGCCCTCTGACCCCTCCAACCTGAGCCCACAGACCTCTATCCCCTCCGACCTCTGAGCCCTCTGACCCTTTTGACCTCTGTGCCCTCCAACCGCTGACCTCTCCAACCTAGCGCCCTCCGACCACAAGTCTCACCTCGAGCCCCCATCAAGTGATCCCACTGACTTTTGCCCCTCATACCTCTGACCCTCCGTCCATTGACTGTCGTCCAATGACCCCGCCATCCTCTGGCCCTTCCCTCCACCCTCACCTACTGATGCATAGATTATGAAAACAGTCAGAAACCTTTTTCCCAGGATGGACAAATCAAATACTAGAGGACCAGGTGTTAGGGGCAAAGTTTAAAGATGTTTGTGACGAGTATTTGTTGCACAGAGAGTGATGAGTGCTTGGGGCACGCTGCCGGAAGTAGCGGTGGAGGCAGATGCAATAGTGGCACTTTTGGATAGGCACTTGGATATGCAGGGAACAGAGGGATATGATTCACGTACAGGCAGGTCAATGTTGGTCTTGGCATCATGTTCGGCAAAGACATTGTGGGCTGAAGGACGACTGTTCCATGTTCCAGTGTGAGCAGTTTTGAGCCCCATATCTGCGGAATGAGGTGCTGGCATTGGAGAGGAGGTTTATGAGAATGATCTAAGGGATGATTGGGTCAACGTATGATGAGCATTTAATGGCTCTGGGTCTGTACTCGCTGGAATTTAGGATGAGAGGGGACCTCATTGAAACTTACCAAATGTTTATAGGACTGGATAGAGTGGATGCGGAGAGGATGTTTCCACTAGTTGGAGAGTCTATGACCTCAGAATTAAAGGACATTCCATAAAGAAGGGGATGAGAAGGAATTTCTTTAGTCAGAGGGTGGTGAATCTGTTGTGGAGGCCAAGTCATTGCGTATTTTTAAAGCGGAGACTGGCAGGTTCTTGATTAGTAAGGGCGTCAAGCGTAATGGGGAGAAGGCAGGAGAATGGGGTTGAGAGGTAAAAATAGTTCCGCCATGATTGAATGGAGGAGTAGACTCGATGGGCCAAATCTGCTCCTAAGTCTTATGAAATTATGAATTTATTAGTTAAGTATCTCACATCTGTTTCACTCACCAGAGGCCCGGCCAGGAGAAACAGCTGTTTGACCTCCTCCCGTATAACAGCTGGATTTCCACAGAACTTGATCCTAGAGGTGCCCACAACTTCCGTTAGCTGCTCCTGGTCTTCCATTGGCGTGTGGGGGGGACCAGCCACCAGTCCACCTACAAACGGTGCCGTGTAGGCGGGAAAGGTAGGGCGGGTGGAGCGGGAGAGATGGAAGTGGAGACACGTCGTTGGGGGAGGGGAGAAGGAATGTGGCTCCAAGGAATGAGGGGTAAACGGCAGACAAGAAAACGCAAAAAAAAGGAAGACAGAAAAGTAAGTCTGCAAGACTGTTCTTGAAGGAGCTCGACTTGAGTCCTTCAGGCATTGCCTTCCCCATGAACTCCTCGCTTACCTTTGAGGCTCCTCGGTGTTCCCGTCCCATCCGAGAGGAAGCTGCCTACTGAATCATAGGGACGGTGTGTGGAGCAGGAAGGGAAGGCAGTAACAACCAGCACACTGCAAGGCGTGCGGATCAGCGGACAGTTAATTCAATCAGACATAATCATTTCCCACATGCTTGGAGCTGTCGAGTATTTAAATCTAACAAAGGGTGTCTTCATAGGTGGAATTGAGTGGAGACGGAGGGCTCTGGTTTGGAAATCTGTGTCAAGTCAAGTCAAGTCACTTTTATTTCTATAGCACATTTAAAAAACAACTCTCATTGGCCAAAGCGCTTTACATTGGTGGAGGTACTAACGTTATTCAACATTGGTTCATAGATTAAGTACATACATAAATACATACATACATACCCTCCCTCAGAGGACGTCAAGAAAGGCTTGAGAGTAAAGATGATTTTTAAGTCTCGACTTAAAGGAGTCAATGGAGGGGGCAGTTCTGATGAGAAGAGGGATGCTGTAACCGCAAAGGCCCGGTCGCCCCTGAGCTTATGCCTAGACCGTGGGATGTTCAGTAACCCCAAGTCGGCCGATCTGAGGGACCTGGAGGTGGTGTGGTGGGTAAGCAGATGTAGGTGGGGGCAAGCCCGTTAAGGGCTTTGTAGACATAAAGAAAGATCTTGAAATTTATTCGGAACCGCACAAGGGCGCCAGTGGAGAGAGGCCAGAATCGGGGTGATGTGGTCCCTTTTTCGGGTGCCCGTCAGGAGTCTCACTGCGGTGTTATGGACCAGTTGCAGGCGGGACAGGGACGATTGGCTGATGCCAGTGTAAAGGGAGTTGCAGTAATCGAGGCGGGAGGAGATAAATGTGTGGATCATCTTTTCGAGGTCATCAAACTGGAGGAATTGTTTTATTTTAGCTATCGTCCGAAGCTGAAAGAAGCTAGCTTTTACCACGGCATTGACTTGTTTGTCAAAGTTCAGTGCTGAGTCAAATATCACGCCAAGGTTTTTGACGTGAGGTTTGAGTAGTGGGGTAAGGCTTCCAAGGCTGCCTGCTATCATTTTGATTGAGTCCGAGGGGCCGAGAAGGATGACCTCAGACTTACTCTCGTTTAGTTGGAGGAAGTTCTGGGCCATCCAACACTTTATATCCTCGAGGCAGCGGGTAAGGTTAAACAGATTTGATTGTTTTTTGGGCTTCAGGGGGAGATAGAGTTGTGTATCGTCTGCGTAGCAATGGAAGGAAATGCCGTGCCTTTCAATGACTTGGCCTAAGGGGAGCATATACAGGGAGAAGAGAATGGGGCCAAGGATGGAACCTTGTGGAACCCCACAGCAGAGATCAGCTGGGGAGGAGAAAGAGTTGCCTATGTTAGTCGAGAAACTCCTACCTTTGAGGTAGGAGATGAACCAGCTCAGGGCAGTGCCATCAATACCAACCCCATACCGGAGACGGTCAATTAGGATGGTGTGGTCGACAGTATCAAATGCTGCGCTGAGGTGAAGAAGGAGCAGAATTGCACAGTCGCCGGAGTCAACGGTGAGCAGTAGGTCATTGTGTACCTTCAACATATTGAAGACATTTCTTCACCCAAGGAGTCTGACATTTAGCTTTAGTTTAAAGATACGGTGTGGAAACAAGCCCTTCGGCCCAGCGAGTCAGTGCGACCAATAATCACCCAACTCGCTGGGCCGAAGGGCCTGTTTTCGTGCTGTTTAGTTTTTTTGTCTAAACTAGCTTCTGCAGTTTAGTTTAGTTTAGAGATACAGCAAGAGGAAACAGGCCCTTCGGCCCACTGAGTCCGCAACAACCATTAATCCCTGCACATTAAGACTATCCTACACAGACAAGGGACAATTGACACTAACACTAAGCCAATTAGCCTACAAACCTGTACGTCTTTGGAACATGGGAGGAAACCTCCCACATCCACGCAGGAGAACGCGCAAACTCTGTAGAGACAGCATCCGCAGTCAGGATCGAACCAGGGTCTCTGGCGCTGTAAGGCAGCAACTCTACCGCTGCGCCACCGTGCCGCCCTTAAATCTTTGGAAAATGTACCACCTCCGACGAAGAAGGCTGACATTGGTGTACCCAGTGTAGAGGATCGACCATGATCTACTGAATTGTGGCTTAACATTGATTTTTTAACCCTGATCCGCCTTAGTCTGACACTGTTTGGCAAACTATGCTTGAAATGGGGCGATTTTACTGAAACCAGTAACTGAATAACAGCACTTGTTTGGTTTTGAGAAATGAATACCTTCATTGTTCGATCAACGTGGGCGAGGGTCATGTGCAGACTTCCCGGGGACATGATCACAAACCAGTGCGATGTTTCAGCAGGGGCAGTAACAGGAGGCATCTCTGCACACAGACAACAGTAGTGCCAAAGGGTTCTGCAGAGGCCAAGCAGAGTGGCCTGAGATCACTGCAAGACCACACAACAGGGTGGGGCAACTGGTAGAGCCGCTGCCTCACAGCGCCAGACATCCAGCTTTGATCCTGACCTCGGGTGCTGTCTGTGTGGAGTTTGCACGTTCTCCCCGTGACCAAGCGGGTTTCCTTCCACTCTCCAAAGACGTGCAGGTTTGTAGGTTAATTGGTTTTGGTAAAATTGTACGGGTGATCGCTGGTTGGTGCAGACGGTGGGCCGAAGGGCCTGTTTCTGCGCTGCATCTCTAAAGTCTGAAGAGACTGTGAACAATTTTTGTTCTTCAGATCAGTTGGTAAAAGGGATTAATATAGGTAGGTACTCGTGGTTGGTGTGGGCAAGGTGGGCCAAAGGATCTGTTTCTCTGCTGTGGACTGTCATCATCTACAATTGCCCAGGAATGCTGGAAACAGGATCAGTCAGGGTCTCCTGAAGTTTTTGGATTGGCACTGGAGTCCATTGCTTCAATGATGCCTTGGACATCTTCCTCTGAGCATCTGCAAATGCAGGCATCATCCATCTCCTGCAGCTCCATCATTGAAGCCTGGGTAGTCCTTGATGTAGCACGGTGGGGAAGTTAGACAGCTTGGGAGGTTTGGCTGCACTCCCACAGGAGGTTTGTTGGAAACGAGGTTCAGTTTTAGTTGAGTTTAATTTCTTGTCACGTGTACCGAGGTTGAGTGAAAAGCTTTTGTTGTGTGCTAACCAGGCAGCAGAAAGACAATACATGATTACAATCGAGCCATTCACAGTGTACAGATATATAAGGGAACTACTATCTACCTCCAATGAGGTAGATAGTAGTTCAGCACTGCTCTCTAGTTGTGGTAGGATGGTTCAGCTGCTTGATAACAGCTGGGTAGAAACTGTCCCTGAATTTGGAGGTGTGCATTTTCACACTTCTATACCCTTTGCCCGATGGGAGAGGGGAGAAGAGGGAGTGGTCGGGGTGCGGCTCGTCCTTGATTATGCTGCTGGCCTTGCCGAGGCAGCGTGAAGTGTAAATGAAGTCAATGGAAGGGAGATTGGTTTGTGTGATGGTCTGGGCTGCGTCCACAATTCACTGTGAGAGGTGCGAGAGCGGTAGAGGGAGGTGCGTGGGCAGAATGCGGCAGCTTTGGTCTTCAGGAAATTGCTCTGTTGTCAAACCCACTGGTCAACATCATGGCTTGCATGCCGAAGTAAGATGGAGCCAAGTCTAGGTGGGCAACTGGATTTGACTGGAGTGCTCTGCAATTCTGCAACTCCCCCCCACTGATCAATGCACAGCCTCGCATCCTTAAAGAGGGGATTTCAAGGGATGTCAGAGATCCTGGAATCATGATCTTCAGGAAAGGGGTCCCATCCGACAATGGTAACTCCATGTTGTCTACCACAGGGGAAAGGCATTGTCAGGGTCCTCGTCAACCACCAGCGGCCGAAGAGCCACTCCCCATATCACAGTGGGGATTCCTTCCTTCCAGAGTTACAATGGGCGGCACAGTGGAGCAGCTGGTATACCCGCTGCCTCACAACACCAGAGATCCAGGTTCGATCCTGACCTCGGGTGCTGTCTGTGTGGAGTTTGCACGTTCTCCCGGTGGCCCCATAGTTTTCCTCCGGGTGCTCTGGTTTCCTCTCACATCCCAAAGACATGCGGGTTTGGAGGTTAATTGGCCCTCTGTAAATTGCCCCTAGTGTGTTTGTAGTGGACGAGACTGTGGGATAGCATAGAACTAGTGTGAACGGGTGATCGGTCTGGACTCGATGGGCCGAACAGTCTGTTTCCATGCTGTATCTTTCAATCAAAGGGCACGATCTTCACCACACGGCGACTCCAGGGGAAGGGAGCAGCACGAGCCAACATACATGGGCTTCCCAACCTTCAGATCCACAAGGCTATAGCATGCATGCCCACACCTCATCCTTTCATGGTCCAATGCACATTTCACTTCATCTGCGCCCCATGAACAGCCCTACCCGTGGAATTAGTCACACAATTCAGACACACACACACGTACACACCTCACTAAATTGGATCTGCAACCCAATGCACAAGCTCCACCCCACAGAACTCAATCTTGCCGTTCACTCACTCCCTCAAAACACAGGACTTTCTCCACTTTCCTGCAGCACTTTAGACAAAGCCCAAATCAATCACAAAGCCAGTCCTCTGCCCAAGCCTAGTCCTTGCACAAAGTGTCACACAATGTCGAAACAGACCCTTCGGCCCAACTTGCCCACGTCGACCAAGATGCCCCATTTACACTATTTCCAACTGCTCGCGTTTGGCCCATGATATCCCTCTGAACCTTTCATTTTCAAGTACCTGTCCAAATTTCTCATAAAATGTTGTTATAGTACCTGGTCTCAACTGCCTCCTCTGGCAAGTGTATTCCATATACCCACCATCTTCTGCAAGAAAAAGGTTGCTCCTCAGGTTCCCATTAAAACATCCCCCACTCACCTTAAACCCATCTCCCCTGCTTCTTGATTACCCTACCCTGGGTAAAAGACTGTAAATTTACCCTCGCATGCTTGCTATGAACGAAATGCACCCAGTCTCGATGGAACTGAAGTCAGTTTATTGTTCAATTAATGCAGTGCTGTAAAGACGAATAGCAGTTTAGTGCAGAGGAGGTAACAATTTTCACCAATATCTCCAAATTACCTTCTCCATCCTGTTCCCCCTCCCTGGATTTGTCATAACAATGGAGAGTGTGCATTCAGCTGCCTTGAATACTCATCTCTCTCATTCCCAACACCAAGCTCAGCATCACATTCCTGTTGGCCCAAGGCCCCGGCCTCCTCCAAACTATCTATCCCGCTGTGTCCTCACAAAACTACTCTTCCCCCTGGTAGACAAAAATGCTGGAGAAACTCAGCGGGTGCAGCAGCATCTATGGAGCAAAGGAAATAGGCAACGTTTCGGGCCGAAACCCATATTTCCTTCGCTCCATAGATGCTGCTGCACCCGCTGAGTTTCTCCAGCATTTTTGTCTACCTTCGATTTTCCAGCATCTGCAGTTCCTTCTGAAACACTACTCCTTAAACACTACTCTTCCCCCTGCTCCCTCCATCCTATTCCCATTAAATGGATCAACCATAGACACAAAATGCTGGAGTAACTCAGCGGGGACAGTGACAGTATCTCTGATGAGAAGGAATGGGTGACGTTTCGGGTTGAGACCCTTGGATCAACATGCTCCCTTTCCTTTCCCAGTCTTGATGCTGGTCACTGTTTGCATTTTTCCATATGGCGTGGGATGTTCCGCCCTTTGAGTCGATGCTGTTCATCGGAGCATCCCCATTCATGGAATCACAGCTACACAGCACAGAAACAGGCCCATCGACCCAACATGTAGATACCAGTCAAGGGGTAGTCCAATTGCTAGCATTTGGCCCATAACCCTCTGAACCTTTCCTATCCATGTACCTGTCTAAATGTCTTTAAAACCTTGTAACTGTTCCAGTCTCTCCCACTTCCTGTGGTAGCTCATTCCATTTACCCACCACCCTCTAAAAAAAATTGCCAGTCATTTTTTCTGTAACTTATTCTCCCCTTTGGGTGGCACAGTGACGCAGCGGTAGAGTTGCTGCCCTACATCACCAGAGCCCCAGGTTCGCTCCTGACCATGGGTGCTGTCTGTACGGAGTTTTACGTTCTCCCTGTGACCTGCATGGCTTTCCTCCGAGTGTTCCGGTTTCCTCCCACACTCCAAAGACGTGCAGGTTTGTAGGTTAATTGGCTTCTGTAAATTGTCCCCGATGTGTGGGCTAGAACTAGTGTATGGGTGATTGACGGTTGGCGTGGACACGGTGGGCCAAAGGACCTGTTTTCGTGCTGTAGCTCTAAAACTAAAACACATTCCCATCAACTCCTCTTCCACTCACCCACGACGAAGGGATATCTGCAGTCGCGAATTAAACTACCCACCCACATCTCTTTGGGATGTTAATGGTCACCTCTCCATTAGATTATCAATCTCAAAGTGGCAACAACCACCTGACTCGACGAAAGGTTTAAAGGCATACAGACCAATGACGGGCAAATGCGGGATGTTTAGATGGGGCATCTTGATCAGCATGGACGAAGGGCCTGTTTCTGTGCTGTATGGCTCTATAACTAATCCATCTCTCGAGATCTTCCACCTCCCAGAAAAACCATGATTCTATGCTGACATTCCCTGGATTCCTTGTCTAATTCGCCCAATCAACTTCACCACTTACATCTGAGATCCCCACATTCCCGCCCCAAACTCATCGTGCTGCCATGGACCTGCCATCATGAGCCAGAATCAGAGCCTGAGGTCACCACCACCGCTCTTCCCCATCCTGTCCCTCGTGTGACCCCCCCACCCCCCAAACCTCTCCCATCCACTTATTTCCTGGACCCCCTTCTATCTCAGCCCCGCAGAGCAGGATCCCCATTAACCCACCACCATCCCCACTCACACCAGCACCTTACAACTCTCCACAGACCCTCCAGTCTAGTTCCTCCCCCCCCCCACACCATCTCCTCACCTCCGACCTCCCAAGTCACTGCAATCAAAATGTTTTATTAAAGCTACAAGTAAGTGCATGTTACATTGATCAATAGCAGAACCATTTTTCTGCTGAAATCCTCTCATTTCTATAGGACCTTTTACTTCCCTTTCAGGATCTCACATCGTGCTTTCCAGCCGATTCAATATCTTTTTTTGCAGTTTGTTCACAGTTACAGTATTAGGACACAACAGCTATTTGAAGCTCCTGGAATAATGAACTCGTAAGGCTGATGGAGCAGTATTGGTCCCGGGTCACCGAGGCAAATGCTTGTGCTTATCTTCAACATACGTCATGGCCGCAAGGCAGGATAGCCTTGGCTCAAGGTCATATGTTCAAGGCGGAACCTCTGACAGCACACCACCCGCTCAGCACTGCTCTGGTGAATTAGATTGGGGTCTCGTACTGGAAGGCCTGGCGTGGGACTTGAACCCACGAGCTTCAGGAACCTGATGGGAGGATCTGCCTGGGATCCACTCAGGCACTGCAGTCTGAGACCAGATGCTTTTAACAAAAGGCTAATGTGGCTTTTGATCAGATTAATCCGCAATACTACTTAAAAATATATTTAGGCTGTTGGGACCGTAAGTCCAAACATTCAAAAGAGAGCGAGAGCGGGGGCACGAAAGAGTGAAGGAATGAGAGGAGAGGGAAAGTGAGATAAAAAAAGGGAGAAAAAGCGAGAGAGAGAGATGGAGGAAGAGAGCAAGAGGGAGAAAGGGAGAGAAAAGCGAGAGAGAAAAAGAGAGAAAAAGAGGTGGAGAAAAAGAGGCGGAGAAAAAGAGGCGGAGAAAAAGAGGTGGAGAAAAAGTGGCAGAGACAAAGAGGCAGAGAAAAAGAGGCGGAGAAAAAGAGGCGGAGAAAAACAGGTGGAGAAAAAGAGGTGGAGAAAAAGAGGTGGAGAAAAAGAGGTGGAGAAAAAGTGGCAGAGAAAAAGAGGCAGAGAAAAAGAGGTGGAGAAAAAGAGGTGGAGAAAAAGAGGCGGAGACAAAGAGGCAGAGACAAAGAGGCAGAGAAAAAGAGGCAGAGAAAAAGAGGCAGAGAAAAAGTGGCAGGGACAAAGAGGCAGAGATTCTTTTATAAAGCATTGAATAAGATTGCAGAAACTCAACCTGAAGTGAAGTAAGATTGGGTTGGGGCATCCTGCTACCTTTGATGCTGGATAGAAATATTTCATGTGAAACTTGCTGAAAAAGAAAACAAAAAACCCCAGTAAAAATCCAATGGAAAAAATACATTTCCTACAGAAATTTCCAGCTAGCCAACAAATGCTTGTGTTACAATTAAAGATGAAATTAATATAAAATCTCAGCAAACTGGGTGTGCGGCCACACTCAGACATAAAAGAGACGATTATTAGTCTTGAGTTCAAAGTTTAGAAAGATCACATCGAGAATGTGCTGGAAAATCTGCCGTTACAGCCTGGCAGGCCATTTGATCCACGATGCTCGACTAGTGTTTGCTCCTTCAATCTATCTTTAAATGGAATGTGATTACGTTCTGTAGCAGTTTGATAGGATGTTCTACGCAAGGGTTATTATGTTAAGTGGCTTCTTAGTGAAGGTAGGTTATGTAAAGTGGCTTGTTTGATCAGTTTTCCGTCAAGCCTGGTGACTCCAGATTCCATAAATCTGACGCTGCTTCTGTGCGGTTGTCAGGTCAATTGGGTCGATTACCATTTGAAGTAAAACTGTAGGAAAGAAATGCAGAGTTAGAAAGTGTTGTTCTCCATCCACGAAGTATAAAGAGTACCCGAAAGGGCCTGTCCCACTTTCACGACCTAATTCACGACCTCTGCCGAGTTTGCCCTTGACTCATACTCGCAGCATGGTCGTCACGAGGTCGTAGGAGGTCATAGGTAGGTCGTAGGTAGGTCGTGATGCTCGTCGTAGGTACTCGTGGCATCAAGTAGGTCGGGCGTTTTTTCAACATGACGAAAAATGTCCACGAGTAAAAAAGGTCGTGAATTAGGTCATGAAAGTGGGACAGGCCCTTAAAGCAAAATCATCCAGACACCTCTAATCTGAAATTAGCCACGGGTCAGTATTAAGACGTTATATGTCATGGAAAGCATAATGCTTAATAAATCTCCACGTTCATAAGACAGAGGAGCAGAATTAGGCCATTCAGCCCATCAAGTCTATTCCGCCATTCAATGATGGCTGATCTACTCTCCCCTCACAACCCCATTCTCCTGCCTTCTCCCTGTAACCTTCGTCACCCTTACTAATCAAGAACCTCTGCTTTCAAAATACCCAATGACTTGGCCTCCACATCCATGTGTGGCAATAAATTCCACCGATTCACCACCCTCTGACTAAAGACATTCCTCCTCATCTCCATTCTAGAAGACCAGGGTCAGGTTGCCACGGGAAACAAGGGTGGAGATAACTGGACCTTGACAAAGATGTTTGCCTCACCCGCACATCTCTCCCCAAACATCTTCTCCTTAATGAATGTAGATGAAAAATATTCATTTGGGACCTCACCCACATCACCAGGCTTCACATAGATGACCCCTTTGATCTCTCGCTCCACCTGGCAACCCTGATTTACAACACGGATACCTGGAATGAAAATTACGGACCAACTACATTTAGTGAAGGTTGGTTATGTGCAGGAAATAGTCATTAGTTATGGTGCAGGAGTAGGCCATTCGGCCCTTCGAGCCAGCACCGCCATTCAATATGATCATGCTTGATCATCTAAATTCGGTACCTCGTTCCTGCTTTTTCCCTGTATCCCTTGATTCATTTAGCCCTAATAGAAATTAAGTAGAATAAAACTTGGGATTAACGTAGGATTAGTGTAAATGGGAGGTTGTTGGTCTCTGCAGACTCAGAAGGCTGAAGGGCCTGTTATGGCGCAACATTGCTCTAAAACAAGACACTATATCCTATTTAACAGCCTTTCCGGCAGGTGAGACAGAGTTCCTCCAACATCTATTGCATTTGGAGCTCTCGATGTGTCCTCCTCTGCATCAGTGAGACCAAGCACAAACTAGGCGACCACTTCACTGTACACGTGCACTCTATCCACCAGGGGTCAGTTGGAGCTCCTGGCTGCGAGCCACTTCAATTCCCCGTCCCAACCTGGCTGTCCTGGGCCTCTTCCATTGTCAGAATAAGGCACATGCAAACTAGAGGAACAGCACCTCACAGTAGATTACAACTCGACAGTACGCTGATAATCCAGTTGGTGACTACCCTGGATTTATCCATGTTAATTAATCGGATCAGTGTAGGATAGTGTCAGTGGGTGCTTGGTGTTTGACGTGGACTCGATGGACTGAAGGACCCGTTTCTGTGCCCTGTGACTGCGTGACTACCGTGTTTGACTATCCTCCACTCACTGCATTTTTAAAAACAATGACTGCTTCTATTGAGGGAGGTTGCTATTGTTTCCATTTTCGCTCTCTGAACACTATCTGTTTTCGGAGTAAACTATAACTGACTATTTACTGAAATCCTCGTTTATACATCTTGCTCTGACCCCACCCAACTCTTTAGTATTATATATATATATACATTGCTTCAGACTCACCTTCATTATGATGGAAACCAGTGTCCCTAGGATGAGAAACCCAACGAGGTGCAGTTTCTTGCCCTCTCCCTGTTTTGCCAGCAGCCACAGAAGCCACTTCATCTTGGAGTCATTGGCTGGCGCGTACCGGATACTGTTCACCTTTTCCATGCCCAGCGACTTCAACACACAAGCTCGGCGATGGCTGAACGTATCAAAGCTGTGTTTGCCGTGGTACGCCCCAAAGCCACTCTTACCTGCGAAGAGGACCACATTGTACAGACCCAGAGAGCACGACCATCCCATTGAAACTCAACCTCACTTTGGGAGCATCCTGAGCTACATTTGGCTCATAACCTTCTTGATCTTTTCCTCTCCATGAACCTGTCCAAATGTCTTACAAACACCATGTGTGGCAAGTTAATGGCAAGTCCCTTAACAGCATTGATCCACAGAGGGACCTTGGAGCCCAAGTGCGTAGTTTCCTGAACATCACCAGTAGATGGTGTGGTAAAGAAGGCATATGGTACCTTCATCAGTCGGGGGACTGAGTAAAAGAGTGATGTTCCAGCTTTATGAGGCTTTGTAGGCCGTATTTGGAGTAGTTTGTGCAGTTCTGGTCACCCCATTACAGGAAGCATGTGGAGGCTTTGGAGAGCGTGCGAAAGAGGTTTACCAGAATGCTGCCTGTATTAGAGGGGATTATCTACAAGGGGAGCTTGGACAAATGTGGATTGATGCTGAGGGGACACCCGATAGAAGTATATTAAATTATTAGTGAGGTAGAAAGGATAGACAGAACCTTTCGCCCAGTGTGAAAATGTCAAAGACACGAGTGCGTAGCTTTAAGGATAGTGGCGTTTAAGAGGCTTTTAGGCGCACGATATACTGGGAATGGAGGGATGTGCTGCCATTGTGCCGCACTTCACTTTCCCTTCCACAGTGCATCGTTCATTCGAAGCTGGTCGGCAGGGAGAAACCCAAATAAGACCTCTGAAACTCACCCA
>JAXLNO010000187.1:0-18364 GCA_038087875.1 Malacoraja senta | reverse complement strand
AGACACAGTGTGTTATGGCGCCTCTTTACAACTAGCATGCCATTTCGTGATGCGAAGAGACGCACACTGTACAGATGTTCCTGCACATTCTGCACCTCCTTGCCTTCGTTTCCCGTCCTGACACACCATGGCGGACGGTGTTACCACCTGAAGGCGGGGGAGGTCCCCAGTGGGGGTCCTTCCATAAGGGAGTTGTCCCCCTTTACATTGGGGACCTGGGGTGGAGACTGTTGCACAGAGCGGTGGTTTGTAATAAACTTTTGAGTAGGTTCACAGGCTCGTCCGCCGCATGTATTTTCTGCGGCGAGGAAGAGACCGTGTTCCACGTGTACATGGAGTGTGAGAGGCTACTGCCCCTGTTCCAATATCTGAAGGGGTCGTTCCTCAAGTTCTGGTTGCATTTTAGTCCCACGATTCTAGTGTTTGGACATAAGGCAGGGTGTGGGGAGAGCCGAGCGGGGGGGTGGGACCTCCCTGTCGGTTTGCTCCTGGGCCTGGCCACGATGGCCATTCGCGGGTCCAGGCAGCGGACGGTCGATGGTGAGGCGAGAGTTGGCTGCCTGCCCTCTTCCGGGCGTACGTCCGTGCACGGGTGTCCCTGGAGAGGGAACACGCGGTGTCCACGGGACTCCGGAGGCCTTCCGTGGGCGCTGGTCACCGCGTGGGGTTGAGAGTATTATAAATAATGAATGTACTGTTGTACTATAATGATTTTTTTTTGATATAGTGTATTTTTTTGATTATGTATTGATGTGTTGTATCATATGATTGTGTCGAATAAAGTTTTTGAAAAGGAAAAAAAAAGAGAGAGAGAGAGAGAGGGAGGGGGGAGAGGGAGGGAGGGAGAGGGGGGAGAGGGGGGAGAGGGGGGGAGAGAGGGGGAGAGAGGGGGAGAGAGGGGGAGAGAGGGGGAGAGAGGGGGATAAGGGAAAGTGGGAGAAATAAGGGGGAGAGAGGGATAAGGGAGAGAGGGATAAGATGGAGAGAGGGATAAGGGAGAGAGAGAGAAGGGAGAGGGAGGAGAAGGGTGAGAGAGAGAAGGGAGAGAGAGCGAGAGAAGGGAGAGAGAGCGAGAGAAGGGAGAGAGAGCGAGAGAAGGGAGAGAGAGCGAGAGAAGGGAGAGAGAGCGAGAGAAGGGAGAGAGAAGGGAGAGAGAGAGAAGGGAGAGAGAGAGAAGGGAGAGAGAGAGAAGGGAGAGAGAGAGAAGGGAGAGAGAAGGGAGAGAGAGAGGGAGAAGGGAGAGAGAGAGAGAGAGAGAGAGAAGGGAGAGAGAGAGAAGGGAGAGAGAGAGAGAAGGGAGAGAGAGAGAGAAGGGAGAGAGAGAAGGGAGAGAGAGAGAAGGGAGTCAAGTCAAGTCACATTTATTTATATAGCACATTTAAAAAACAACTCTCATTGGCCAAAGTGCTTTACATTTGTTATAAAAATATCATAAACAAAACAAACGACATACATATATACATGTAGCCCTCACTCAGGGCTTGGGAGTATAGATAAGTTTTTAGTCTTGACTTAAAAGAGTCGATGGAGGGGGCAGTTCTGATGGGAAAGGGGATGCTGTTCCACAGTCTAGGGGCTGCAACCGCAAAGGCGCGGTCACCCCTGAGCTTATGCCTTAACCGTGGGATATTCAGCAACCCCAAGTCAGCCGATCTGAGGGGCCTGGAGGTGGAGTGGTGGGGGAGAAGACTTTTTATGTAGGTGGGGGCAAGCCCATTGAGGGCTTTGTAGACATGGAGGAGGATCTTGAAGTTTATACGGAACCGCACAGGGAGCCAGTGGAGAGAGGCCAGGATCGGGATGATGTGGTCCCTTTTTCGGGTGCCCGTCAGGAGTCTTGCTGCGGCGCTTTGGACCAGTTGCAGGTGGGACAGGGAAGATTGGCTGATGCCAGTGTAAAGGGAGTTGCAGTAATCTAGGCGGGAGGAGATGAATGTGTGGATGATCTTTTCGAGGTCATCAAACTGGAGGAATTGTTTTATTTTAGCTATCGTCCAAAGCTGAAAGAAGCTAGCTTTTACCACGAGAGAGAGAGAAGGGAGAGAGAGAGAAGGGGAGAGAGAGCGAAGGGAGGGGGAGGGAGAGAAGGTGGGAGGGAGAGAAGGGGGAGGGAGGGAGAGAAGGGGGAGGGAGGGAGGAAGGGAGAGAGAGAGGGGGGTGAGAGGAACAATGGGACGTTATAACGCACAGACGTCCCATTCTGACTGCCGCCGCCGAACCCCCTCCACCATTGCACCCTTCTTCACGTCGGCCCAGTGATGTCTCGGCTCTGACAATTTGAGGGACCTAACCGGTAACAACACTAAGAGCAGCCCTGGCCCCTGCCCTCCCCGACTAGAATCTGAGCTTGAGAAACCTTGTGGTGGGCCTGATGTGTCCCACGGGCCATATTTTGGAGACCCCTGCCTTACAAGAACAAAAACAAAATTGTACAGAAGTGTTAAAATTGATGACTTTATTATTGTGGTTAATAAAGATCTATTAAAAAAATTCTAACTTTCTAATATACCGACAAACTAGTTTCCCAATGACCGTTGATGGGAGAACAGAAAATAACATTTCAGGACAGAATAATAGCGACAGAAAATAATAATATATCCTCACCTTTCTTTGTAGCAATGATACAAAATTTTGAGATTTTAAAAGTCAAGTCTGCAATTTATCCCTTCAGATAAAGCAGAAAAAGAAGTTTAATTTGACACCTAATTCACTTTCATATCTTCAGTATTAAAAATGTTATGGCCATTTTCATACTCGAAAATTAGCATCTTGTTCCCTATTGCTTTTCCATTGACTTAACACAAAAGCTGTGATCGAGGACAGTCAATAGCCCATAACTTTCTTAAAAATTAAGAGAACTGAATTATATTTTCAGTTATTATAGATTGAAGCATTCCAAAACAAATATGAAACAATCTTACTTAGATGACCTGAAATAAAAGCATATAATTAGTTAATTACCTAATTGTAGCTAATTACAAAATTCAATTACTAATCTAAACATCTATCAATTTCTTAAGAAAAGATTAATATTTTTAAATAGCCTGTGTCCAAATAACATTCACACAAGAATTCACATTATAACATGATTTTTAAATCTCATTGTCATGAATTTACAGACCAAATGGAAGGAATTTAGTGTTTAATTCCTGTAAATTAATGGCCATTTAAATCATCTTGCGAGTGGGTTTTTGTGGAATGCGATCGTTTGGAATGTTGCGGTTTGAATTTGAACCCCATATCGGCAGGAAAAATACTGCCGGTTCGTATATTTACATAATCACCTTTTCGCAAAATTTTGATTAAAGGCATCCTAAGAAGCAAGTTTATATGTAAAATAAATGGCTTTCTTTTACGTGTCCCGTGCGTGAAATCCGTCCCCATTGTCGGCGTTGACGGCTTTAGAAGATGCTTTTTAATTTACTCCTGCTATTAAATTATCCACTGCAGTTTAAAATAAATTTAATAAAACCAATGTCGAAGCGATTTTTCTTCAGCATCTAAACAGCCTGTTCAAAATCGATTTGAATAGGCTGGAGAAATACCGCATTTTAAACCCGCCCCCCTCTGAAAGGCGCCAAAGTCGCGCACTACGGGCAGTGACAGAATTGCAGCGCCGCTGAAGGTAAGTTTTGTAACATACCTATTCTTTGTTATCGGGGAACCTGAAGAATGACAGGTACACAAAAAAGCTGGAGAAACTCAGCGGGTGCAGCAGCATCTATGGAGCGAAGGAAATAGGCAACGTTTCGGGCCGAAACCCTTCTTCAGACTGAAGAATGACAGGTCGGGTCGTCTACATTGACGATTAGAGCAATTTATGGCAGAACAGTGAGCTGAAGATTTAGATGTGGACGACATGACAGTGGTCGAGGCAGCCCATTAAAATGGCGTGAAAAACACCCATGACGCCCTGCGCTTTTTTCGCCGAGTGACGTATCTTGCTTTGCTGTTCCCAGGGTGAGTTCTAGACTCCATCCCCATCGTGACGACACCACACAGGCCCCGCCTCCAGGGGAGGGGGCTGTTGAATCCTGGCCCCGCCTCCTGGTGGATGGCACGATCGAGACCCCGCCCCCTCGATGACGCCAGAACCGAGGCCCTGCCCGCAGGGTGACGGCAGGTCCTAGCCCCGCCCCCAGGGGGAGGAGCGGTTGTGCCCTGCCACGCCTCCACGATGACGCCTGGACCGAGGTCCCGCCCCCACTGGATCTCCCGCGCTGCTCTGTGGCCGCGACAAGATGGCGGTACAGTCGCGCGACCGGCTGAGCGGCGCGGACGGCGGACAGGATGGCGGCGCCTTCGTGGCCTTTTACAGATCCATGCCCGAGCAGCCTGCCACCACGTTCCGCGTCTTCGACCGCAACGACTATTACACGGTGCACGGGAAGGACGCGGTGTTCGCCGCCAAAGAAGTCTTCAAAACCAACGGTGTCATCAAGCACCTGGGCTCAGGTGAGGCCGTAGGCAGGGACGAAGTCAAGGCCACTCGGGGCCGCTGCCCGGCTGGGAGCAGTGTTTATGGGGCTGCATTTCTGGCTGAATTGGCGGGTTCTAGCGGGACCCGGAATCAATCACTGCCATTTGTTGCTTCACCTGCAGAGATGCAAATACACGTTGCTTTATGTATGTGTAGCCCTTATTATTGAGGCAAACATGTTCAATCTGCTGTCATTGTCATCTGCATCGTGACTTAACCTCTTATGCAAATGCTGATCAAGCGGGAATCGGTTTATATAAAATCCGCCTCTTCCTGTTTATTGGAGGCACGAGGAACAGCAGATGCTGGTGTCTTGAGCAAACTGCTAAAGTTACTCAGTGGGTCAGGCAACATCTGTTTCGGGAATGGATAGGCATCGTTTCGGATCAAGATCCTTCAGCACAGAAATAAGCTTGCGGGTCATAAGTATTCATCAGTGCCAATCCTATTCCCCAACCTCGACCTGTAGGCTTCTCTTGTATTGCGTTTCAATTTCATGTAAATATGTCTTAAATAATGCCTCAACATGTCGCCACCACCCCTTCAGCGATTGCCCTATGGATTAAATTAACCATCTCGGTGACAAAATTACTCTTCCAGTTTTCACCCTTCTCCCCCCCCCCCCCCCCAAAATCGGTCTGATGAAGGGTCATGACGCAAAGCATCACCTATCCATGTCCTCCAGAGATGCCGTCTAACCTGCTCAGTTGCTCCAGCATAAACAAAATGCTGGAGTAACAGCTGGTCAGGCAGCATTTCTGGAGAGAAGGAATGGGTGATGTTTTGGGTCGAGACCCTTTTCTCTGCCAGAACTGCTACTTGGATTGAAAACAAAGTGTGAAATGGATAAATCAGATTGGTCATTATCACTCGCAGACAAAAATGCTGGAGAAACTGAACGGGTGAGGCAGCATCTATGGAGCAAACTCATTATCACTTGTTCATTTTGCAGGAAGCAATAAGCTGGAAAGTGTGGTGCTGAGCAAAATGAACTTTGAATCTGTGGTCAGGGATCTTCTGTTAGTCCGGCAATACCGTGTGGAGGTTTATAGAAACAAAGCTGCTGGTAAATGCTCAAAGGAGAATGATTGGTACTTGGCCTGTAAGGTGAGTGTTGGAAATCAATATAACACATACTTGGCTCCAAGTCAGGTTGGAGTCTTTAATGCATAATGTTAAATAACAGGGTTGGTGTGAGAAAGATGTAATGAATGCATACGTTAAAAATTCAATGCATTGGACAGAGCTGTTGGAGGTGTCCAAAGAATGATTTATCAATGTGTTGAGTGAAGTTCAAACAGTACCACAAAAACAATTGTGAAATAATGGTGATGAAAATAATATTCTGTTCAAGAAGGAACTGCAGATGCTGTAAAATCGAAGGTAGACAAAAGTGCTGGAGAAACTCAGCGGGTGCGGCAACATCTATGGAGCGAAGGAAATAGGCAACGTTTCGGGCCGAAACCCTTCTTCAGACTGATGCGGGGGGGGGGGGGGGGGGGGGCGATTATTGCTGATTCCATATGATTAGAGCGTCCCTAATTTCAGAAGATATCAATGGGAGAACACAAAAATGGAAATGTATGAGAGAGGCATATCATTTTAGTCTTGGGGGGAAAAGAACACATTTTTAAAGAAAGGAAACACTGGAGGTGCGAAGAGACTATGTGCAGGGTAAGTTGCAGGATAGATATCTTGAATGTATCAAATTCTCTTTTGATGCACACTTATGAAAACATGAAGCACACTTATTCCCATTGAAATTATTGTTAATTGAACAGACAGAGGAATAATTGCGATTTACTTGTAATTTGGAAATATCTAGAATTGTCTGCTTGGTAAAAATCCTTTTTTTCTCTCTATCTCCCTCTCCAGGCTTCTCCAGGTAATCTCACACAGTTTGAAGAGATTCTTTTTGGCACCAATGATATGTCTACTGCAGCTGGTGTAGTTGGCGTTAGACTGGGCACTGCAGATGGGCAGAGGTTAGTCGGTGTTGGCTACATCGACTCCATACTCCGGAAGCTTGGTGTGTGCGAGTTCCCGGACAATGATCAGTTTTCTAATCTGGAAGCCCTGCTGGTGCAGATTGGGCCCAAGGAATGTGTGCTTTCAGGTGGTGAGACTCCAGGAGACGGCACAAAACTCAGACAGGTGAATCTCTGGCTTTGTACCTTTTGTATTTCGTGAGTAGATGAACACATTGTTATTTTTGATCGCAATTAAGACTCAATAAAGATAGTCTGGATCTTGCTGGATCAGTCAGCAACTCCTACCTTGCACTTCAGGAAAGAGTGCAGGGAAGATTTACAAGGATATAGCCAGGACTTGTGGAACTGAGCTTTAGGGAGAAATTGATTGGGGAGGCTAGGACTTTATCCCTTGGAACATAGGAGGATGAAGGGTGAACTTACAGGGGTGTATAAAATCAAAAGGGGAATTAATGGGGTGAATTCCTTTGCCCAGGGTAGGGGATTTAAAAACGAGAAGACATATGTTTAAGGTGAGAGGGGCAAGATTTAATATGAACCTGAGGGGCAACATTATCACTGAGGGTGGTGGGTTTATGGAATGAGCTGCCATAGGAGAGTGTTGAGGCAGGTACTATAAGAGCATTTAAAATATATTTGGACAGATACTTAGGTCTAGAGTGATATGGGCCTAACAAGGGCAAATGAGACAAGTGTCAATGAGGCATCTTGGCCTGCATGGACGAGTTGGGCCGAAGGGCCTGTTTCCATGCTGTATGGCTCTATGACATCCAAATTAAATCCTGGTCAATGCTGTGCATCTTCTATGAGGCAAATTGAATTTGTCATAGGTGTTCAAGCTGAGACCTAGCCGTGACCTGCATAATGGCCTTCTAGTTCCTACTGCTGTTCGTGTGAGGGTTTATAGAAACAAAATAGTAAGTCTTGTTTCTATAAACAAGAAATAGTTTATAGATCTCAAAGGCCTTTCATATATTTCTGCATGCTTCTCATCAGAGTTTAATTTACAAGCTATTTGAAAAAGAGTGTGAATAATAAAAAGATTGTAAATTAGAATTTTAATTAAAAAAAATTAAATAGTAATTTCACTTGCCTCCAGTAATGAAGTTTTGTGACCCCATTCATATGAACCCATTCTTATGAATGTGATCAAAGTGTATCTGTCCCCTAGCTAGGTAACTTGCAGAATCCCCCAGGAATCTGATACGTCTGGGGATGTGATGAGGGATGAGATATGTCCAAATCTGACCTCTAATGGATTGTGTACTTGCGCACTGTAGTGCAAATGTGGAGTCTGGAAGGTGTTGACACTTTTGTAGTTAGTCATAGACACATTAGGCTCCAATATTTACTCTTTTGCCACATTATGGTTGAACCTCTCGTCGCTCCATTCAATCAACTTGTTGATGTGCTGTGTAAATGATCTTGGTTGTGAAATGTCTGATTTCAGCTCTACCATGAACATGGAGCAGAATTTGATAGTAGCCATCAAGATTTGGAAAGATAGACAAAATGCTGGAGTAACTCAGCAGCATCTCTGGAGAGAAGGAATCAGACTGAAGAAGGGTCTCGACCCAAAACTTCACCCATTCCTTCTCTCCAGAGATGCTGCCTGTCTTGCTGAGTTACTCCAGCATTTTGTATTTATCTTCGGTTTAACCCAGTATATGCAGTTCCTTCCTACACAAGATTTTGAAAGAATTGAGTTTGGAACAAAGAATGGGACTATGCCTGAGAGAAACGATGTTGTAACAATGTTGGCTTGCAATGCAAAGTCAGGTGTATTTTTCTTATAAATTCAATTAAAATAAGACAAAAAGAAGGTTAATTGAATAGGACTGAGTATGCATAACGCTTAATAAATTACAAATGATAGCACAAACTGCTTGCCCAACAGTAACCTTTGCCATGCAAGGTAACAATGACCTTTATGGTTGATCTAAAATGACACAAGCCTTAGCATAAAATCCAATCATTTGTAAATCTTTATCTTCAGGACAATGTAAGCATCTGGAATATTGAGTTGAATGTTTAGTTCGTCCTTTTTGTTTTAACTCCAGTTTATCTGAAGGCAGTCACCCATGATTAAATGAGGCTTTGAGCATTTCAGGGTTTTTTTAATTGCTTTAACGGAAGTGTCCATTAGTCTGGTCCCTGAAGATTAGCAAATTGCATAAAACATGGCAGAACTGAACTCCAGTCTTTGCTAATCTCCATGTTGGTTAGAGCACAGTTATGGTACTGTGAGCAGTTCTGGTCTCCCATATTCCATAAAGAATATAGAAGTAGCACGGTGACTCAGCGGTAGAGTTGCTGCCTAACAACGCCAGAGACCAGGGTCCTATCAGTACAGAGTTTGTATGTTATCCCCGTGACCTGCGTGGGTTTTCTCTGAGATCTTTGGTTTCCTCCCACACTCCACAGACGTACAGGTCTGTAGGTTAATTAGCTTGGTATAAATGTAAATTTCCCTAGTGTGTGTAGGATAGTGTTAATGTGCGGGGATCGCTGGTCAGCGCGGACTCGGTGGGCCGAAGGGCCTGTTTCCGTGCTGTATCTCTAAACTAAGCTAAAAGCATTAAAGAATAAAGCACAGATTGGGTGCAATGGTTGATTTCTCTGCTGTTTGATTCTTGGTGTTGAACATGATGCACTTGACTGGCTCCACCCAACAAACCTGTTTATTAATTGACAAGGGTGATTGCTGCATGTAATTTGTTGGCAGAAAGTCTCATTATCTCCCTCTTCCTCTCTTTCACCCCATCCTCGCACCCCAACTTCTATTGAATTTTCTTTCCTTGCTTACATTCCTGCTGTAATGTAAGGAATTCTTCTCACTAACAATGTGGTATTCCATTTATCTTTGTGTTAATCCTCCACTCTTGGTGTTTTGTCCACTCTGACTGTTGCTGTTTGTTCTTTAACATTCTGCCCTAATTGAAAGTGCTGGTGTAACCTGGCAAGTCAGGTGGCATCTTTGGGAGTCTGGCAGTCTGAAGAAGGGTCCTGACCCAAAACACCACCTATCTATATTCTCCAGAGATGCTGCCTAACCCACTGATTTTTCCAGCACTTTGTGTCTGCTCTGTCAAAAGCTTGGTGCGTTGGATTTGTGATATGGACATGGGAATCATTGCCCGTTTGGTAGTGGAGATTGGGAGTTATTGCCTGTTTCCACAAGGTAGCATGAAAACAGTCAATGATGGTGAAGAATGAATGCCACATGTCCATTACCCGGTGCTGATCAATATGCTGTTTGTTTTGAACTATGCTGCTGTTGTCTGAGCCAGTGTGTTTTTATTGATGTTTGATACAGATAGTGCAGCGAGGAGGCATTTTGATTACAGATAGGAAGAAGAGCGAGTTTACAAATAAAGACATTGTGCAGGACCTGAACCGGCTGCTGAAAGGAAAGAAAGGAGAACATGTGTCAAGTGCAGCTCTGCCAGAGATGGAAAAACAAGTAAGTAAAGTCTTTCATTGATGGTTCAGATGAATCAACGGTCTTCTGATTTTGCTGCCACAAGAGATGCATGTTCTCTGCTATAACATCTTGTCCTAAGCAGGAAAAGGAGATGCTTCATCCATATAGTGTTAAATTGTTTCACTCATCTGTTTCATTTCTTTATTGTACTATTAACTAACGTCACCTATCCATGTTCTCCAGGAATGCTGCCTGATCAGCTGAGCTACTCCGGCACTTTGTGGCTTTCTATAGTATAAACCTGATAAATTTGCATCTGCAGTTCCTACTTATTACATGATAAACGTGTGATCCTTGACTTGGGTATTGTGTTAACATACATGATCAATCACACGATGAATCATGGAGCAGGCAGCCTGAGTCTCTAATTGAACCTGGGGAATTAAATATGAAGCTTGGGATTCTATTCAGGAAATCCCTGCAACAATGCCCCTGGGAGAGCAGATGGCAGGAGGCTTTCACTAGACCGCTATCTATATATCAGCTGCCCAGCTGCAAAAAATAGGTGTAGTCCTTTTGGCGCTTTGGACATGATTCTCCATTCAATAAGATCATACCTTTTACCTCCCTTGCTGCTTTTCTGTACTTGCACTGTATTGTTTAACATTTAATGATTTGTCAACCCATCAATTTAACAATCTGACCCAAAAAATATACAGTGCCCTCCATAATGTTTGGGACAAAGACCCATCATTTATTTATTTGCCTCTGTACTCCACAATTTGAGATTTGTAATAGAAAAAAAAATCAAAATTACAGTGCACATTGTCATATTTTATTAAAGGCCATTTTTATACATTTTGGTTTCACTACATAGAAATTACAGCTGTGTTTATACATAGTCCCCCATTTCAGGGCACCATAATGTTTGGGACACATGGCTTAACAGGTGTTTGTAATTGCTCAGGTGTGTTTAATTGCCTCCTTAATGCAGGTATAAGAGAGCTCTCAGCGCCTGGTCTTTCCTCCAGTCTTTCCATCACCTTTGGAAACTTTTATTGCTGTTTATCAACATGAGGACCAAAGTTGTGCCAATGAAAGTCAAACAAGCCATTATGAGACACAGAAATAGAATAATACTGTCAGAGACATCAGCCAAACCTTAGGCTTACCAAATTAACTGGAACATCATTAGGAAGAAAGAGAGCACTGGTGAGCTTACCAATCGCAAAGGGGCTGGCAGGCCAAGGACGACCTCCACAGCTGATGACAGGAGTATTCTCTCTACAATAAAGAAAAATCCCCAAACCCCTGTCCGACAGATCAGAAACACTCTTCAGGAGTCAGGTGTGGATTTGTCAATGACCACTATCCGCAGAAGACTTCTTCAACAGAAATACAGAGGCTACACTCAAGATGCCAACCATTGGTTAGCCGCAAAAATAATATGGTCAGGTTACAGTTTGCCAAGAAGTACTTGAAAGAGCAACCACAGTTCTAGAGAAAGGTCTTGTGGACAGATGAGATGAAGATTAACTTATATCAGAGTGATGGCAAGAGCAAAGTATGCAGGAGAGAAGGAACTGCCCAAGATCCAAAGCATACCACCTCATCTGTGAAACACGGTGGTAGGGATGCTATGGCCTGGATGGCTGCTGAAGGTACTGGCTCACTTATCTTCATTGATGATACAACTGCTGATGGTAGTAGCATAATAAATTCTGAAGTGTATCGACACATCCTATCTGCTCAAGTTCAAACAAATGCCTCAAAACTCATTGGCTGGCGGTTCATTCTACAGCAAGACAATGATCCCAAACATCCTGCTAAAGCAACAAAAGAGTTTTTCAAAGTTAAAAAATTGTCAATTCTTGAGCGGCCAAGTCAATCACCCGATCTGAACCCAATTGAGCATGCCTTTTATATGCTGAAGAGAAAACTGAAGGGGACTAGCCCCCAAAACAAGCATAAGCTAAAGATGGCTGCAATACAGGCCCAGCATCACCAGAGAAGGCACCCAGCAACTGGTGATGTCCATGAATCACAGATTTCAAGCAGTCATGGCATGCAAAGGATATGCAACAAAATATTAAACATGACTACTTTCATTTACATGACATTGCTGTGTCCTAAACATTATGGTGCCCTGAAATGGGGGGACTATGTATAAACACTGCTGTAATTTCTACATGGTAAAACTAAAATGTATAAAAATACCCTTTTATCAAAATCTGACTGTGCACTTTAACCACATGTGATTTTTTTTTTCTCTTACGAATCTCAAATTGTGGAGTAGAGGCAAATAAATAAAAAATGGGTCTTTGTCCCGAACATTATGGAGGGCTTAAACTCGGCTTATTTTTATTATATTGTGAGGACAAATGCATGATCGTGAAAAAGCCTGCAATCTGCATGCTACTAAGTTGCAAATAATGTACTCTTTCAAGAATCGCTCTTGGACATGAATATGCATTATTTTAGTCTTGCTGTCTATAGCTGTAGATTAAAAGTGACCAGACAACTTATTAAAAACGTTTCGCTTTTTTTGTTTTAAAGGTTGCCATGTCTTCTGTATCCGCTGTGATCAAGTATTTGGAGCTCTTGTCAGATACCACTAACTTTGGTCAATATGAGCTGATCACCTTTGATCTGAACCAGTACATGAGGTTGGACAATGCAGCAGTCAGCGCACTCAATCTTTTCCAGGTGAGCTGCAGGGCCTGTCCCAGTCTGAAGACAACAGGTGGCACAGTGGGGACAGCTGGTAGAGCTGCTGTCTCACAGCACCAGAGAACCGAGTTTGATCCTGACCTCTGGTGTTGTCTTTGTGGAGTTTATACGTTCTCTCTGTGATTGTGTGGTTCTCCTCTGGGTGTTCTGGTTTCCTCCCACATCCCAAAGATGGGTGACTTTGTAGGTTAATTGGCCTCTGGAAATTGCCCCCAGTGCGTAGGGAGTGGATGTGGAAGTGGGATAACAGAATAGGTGGATTTGGTGGACCGAAGATCCTATTACTATGCTGTATCCTTCCATCAACTAATCAATCATCAACCGTTTTCATTTAAGGAGAGGAGAGAATTCCAATTACCGTGCATCATGTCACAAATGCGTAACCGTTCAGAATATGAGAGAAGGCTCTCCGGGTAGTTCATGTTACTCGTGATTTATTAAACAGAAATGTTAATGTTGTGGCTAGTATGAGTAATTAATGGCTAACACTGTGCAATAAGGGAGGGAAATACAAACCCAAAAGTTTAAGTTTTAAGATTCTCAAGAGTGTAGATCTGGGAATTGAAGTGGTGGAAAGATTATGGAGACCACGGAGGGATTTGCCAACAAAGATGGGAAGTTTAAAATTGAACCATAACTGAGCCTGGTGATTATAGGCCAGTAGGCACAGTCCTAGATGCTGAACTGGATTTGATGCATGCCAGAACATTGGAACCAGACCTCAAGTTTAGAGATAGAGTGATCAAAGCCAGTCAACAATGTGTTTTGGTGGTTAACTTCAGAGGTAACAAAGGCAAGAATGAGGACTTAAAGACAGGTTCTGAGTCAGACTGTTAAGAAGATGAAGATAAGGCAACTCTAATGAGTTGGGAACGGGTAAGCGACCAAAGTTGTGAACAATCTGGTTCAATTGCTGGAAGCGGGATGGATCGGAGTTTGTGTCTGGGACGGAGGAGGATAGCTTTAGTCATCTAAATATTTAACTGGAGGGTATTTCTGCTCATCCATTCAAGAATGTTGGCATTGTTGAAAAGCATTGAGTGCTATATATATTTTTTTAAGTAATGGAAACACTTGCCATCTGCAAAAAGTGAAATAGTGTTAGTGTTTCAGACCCGAGAACTTTCATCAGAACTGCGAAAGGAAAAAGCAAGTCAGATTTTGGTTGCAGTGAAGGTGGGGGAGAGTCGGGTAGAGCAAAGGGAATAACTGTTTTATGGAAGAAGGTAGGAGTTTGACTTGTTTCCAAAGGTATGTTTTCCACCATATACACTGTGTGGCCCTATCTCATTGGATTTCCTTCCGTGTACATCCTATGATCAAATGCACGGTTTATCACTGGCCTGAGTTTAAACTGTGGCTCTCCTTAATAGGGAAACATTGCTCATGCACAACTGCTGTGGTGTAGAGGAAAGGTAAGACCAAGAAGTACATGATTATGGATGTCTGAAGGTGGCAGATAATAAAATAGTTAAGCAGCCGTATGGTTTATCTGTTTAATCTCTACAGCACAAAATAAAAGAATATAAAGAAGAATGTTAACCATTTTACTCCTCTTTTAATTCCCACACTGACCTTTCTGTCCTGGGCCTCCTCCATTGCCAGAGTGAGGCCACACGCAAAATGGCACTTAATGTTCGGCTTGGAGTAGCTTACAACCCAACGGTACCCAACCCAACATTCTCCAATGTTAGGTAACCTCTAACTAGCTCCCCCCAAACCTCCCACCCCCCCCTTTCTCTCCCCAGTGCCCAACCTCGATTTCCATCTATTTCTCCCCCCTGTTACTTTCCTCCCTCTGTCTTCATAATCCTCAACTCTTCAAACCTGACTCGTACCTTCTGCTCTTATATCTGGTCATTTCCAACCATCTGCTTATCAAAATCCCTCCCTCGCCTCTGTCCACCTATTACCTGCTGCACTTTAACCTGCCACTCCTCTTTTCCAGCTTACCTCCGCCCCCCTACAATCAGTCTGAAGAAGGGTCTTGACCTGAAACTTCACCTATCCATGTTCTTCAAACATGCTGCCTGACCTGCTTGCTACTCCAGCACCTTTCTCCTACAGGAATACAGACATTGTGCTTTAGATGTATAAAGTATTAGTTAGAATGCTACTAGATTATTGGATACATTTATGACCACCATAGTGTGGGAAGGATGTGATAGCACAAGGAGGAGTAAGAACCTGTAGCTATATGTCTAGAAGTGGAGAAGTTTAATTGTGAGGAAGGCTACCTTCCTGTGATCCTTTCAATGATTCTGCGTTGAATACTTTGGAATATGTGAGAGCTATATGAGTAATGTTGAAACTTAAGGGTCTGTCCACTGCGGTGACCTAATTTGCGAGTTTAGAAGAGTTTGCTCTCTTTTTTCTTTTTTCTTTTTTTTTTCTTTTTATCTATATTCAATATGTATTTTGACACTGGACTCGTATTTAGGTTATACCTGCCATTAATGTAATCCTGATCCCTATGTATCAATATCATTGTTATGTTTATCATTATTTTTTTGTTGTCTTGTTTTTGCTTTTTGAAAAATATTAATAAAAAGATTTTAAAAGAAGTTTGCTCTCGACTCAAACTCGCAGCATTGTCGACACATGGTCCTAGGAGGTCACTGTAACTCTCCTTCATGCTCGAGGGAAGTTCCCGCATACTTGCGGCCTCAGTTTGGTCGAGGAAAAATTGTCAGCATGCTGAAACATTTTCCACGAGTAAAAATTGGTCAGCAAGGTTCTTTTGATCCGGTAGTGCAGTGGAGTGGGGTCACTATGTAGTTTATAGGCAGTCTAGGGTAGCCGTAGGCAATCTCCTTTGCTGACCTGGCATTTTAATTGGCTCATTGGAGTCTTCAGAACCAAGGAAAACCGACCGGTAATGTTAAATGCCCGCAAACTTTATTAAAAGTTGTCTGGCTTCTTAAAGTGTCTTCACTCCTTCTCCCCCTTCTTCCCTTCCTCCCCCCCCCCCCCCCCCCCCCCCCCCCCCCCGCGCTCTCTAAAGGACTTACCGTACACTGTGCCAGCCGTCTTTTACCTTCCTGTTCATCGCGGGTGTGACTGTCTGACGGCGCTCCCCCGCTTTCCTGGCGTGTGTGTGTGCGCAACGGTCTGTCTAGCTTTGAGGTTTTTCTGGCGAGTGTCGAAGATTGAAGGTCGAAGACAGTCGCTGAAAAGTCGCGTTAGTGGGACAGGCCCTTTAGGAATCTAGTATTTTCTGCCATTAACCAATAATGTTTAAATGTTTTTTTATTAAGACATGATGGAATTGGGGCAAAAAGTGTAAACAAATAATAGGTCGTCATGTTTTCACTGGTACCTACCAAATCATGTATTTCTGGATCCTACATTTTGATCAAGAAAGATATTAGGCTTTTGACATTAAAGTTGCATTTCTTGAGGAAGAGAACTGTTAGATCAAAGAAAAATTGATAAAAACCATATCAATTTAGTTTTGATTAATCAAATGTTAGCAAATTTGTCAAGGTCCACTTAAGCAATAATTCTGTGACATCGATTGAGTTGCAGATATGTTACTTTCTGGAACAATAAGGCAACACATTGAAGTTGGATGCCTTGTGATTTGCTAATTTACTTTCATACTTTTGACTTGCCTTCCACTCACACCTCTTCATTATATTACATGTGATCCAAAATTGCTTAAATCCGTGTTTAATTTTGTACTGTTGATGGTTCTGAATATAAAATTCTGGGAGGAGCTGACAGGCAATACAGTGGATAACTTGCAGTATTTTTAATCCAAGCGCTCATCTGAAGATGCAAGCAATACCCAGTCACTAGCTGGTTTATTGAATAAGTGCAAGACTTCTCAGGGACAACGCCTTGTCAACCAGTGGATCAAACAGCCAATGATGGACAAGAACAGGATTGAGGAGAGGTAAGTTTCTTTTTATTTGGAGATAGACACAAAATGCTGAAGTAACTCAGCGGTTCAGGCAGCATCTCTGGAGAAAATGGATAAGTGATGTTTTGGGTTGGGAAAGAAGTCTCCTAACCCGAAACGTCACCTATCCATTTTCTCCAGAGATGCTGCCTGACTTGCTGAGTTACTCCAGCATTTTGTGTCCAGGGTATAAACCAGCTTCTGCAGTTCCTTTTTATTATATTTTATTTGGTCTGTACTTTTCGAACAACGGATCCTTTTTAGTTCCATGTTAGCCAAGCTGTTGCACAGAGGGAAATCTTGGCATCCAGTTGCAGTGTGTGACTGCTCTCCTTACAGAAAACTTAAAGGGGCTGTCCCACTGCGGCTACCTAATCTGTGAGTTTAGACGAGTTGCCCTCGACTCAAACTCACAGCATGGTCGACACGTGGTCACTGGAACTCTCCTTCATGCTTGAGGGAAGTTCCTGAATACTCGTGGCCTTACGATTAAAATTTGGTCAGCGCGGTTCTTTTTAAACTCATAGTGCAGTGGAGTGAGGTCGCAATTTAGTTACAGGCAGTCGAGGGCAGCTGTAGGCAATCTCCTTCGCTGACTGGGCATTTTGATTGGCTCATTGGAGTTTTCAGGACCAAGGAAAACCGACCGGTAGGTTAAATGCCCGCTAAACTTTATTATACTTCTTAAAGGTGTCTCCACTCCTCCTCCCCCCTTCTCCTCCCCCCTTCTCCCCCCCTTCTCCTCCCCCCCTTCTCCTCCCCCCTTCTCCTCCCCCCCTTCTCCTCCCCCCCTTCTCCTCCCCCCTTCTCCTCCCCCCTTCTCCTCCCCCCCTTCTCCTCCCCCCTTCTCCTCCCCCCCTTCTCCTCCCCCCCTTCTCCTCCCCCCCTTCTCCCCCCCCGTCTCCTCCCCCCCCGTCTCCTCCCCCCCGTCTCCTCCCCCCCCGTCTCCCCCCCCCCGTCTCCTCCCCCCCGTCTCCTCCCCCCCCCGTCTCCTCCCCCCCCCGTCTCCTCCCCCCCCGTCCCCCCTCCCCCCCCGTCTCCTCCCCCCCGTCTCCTCCCCCCCCCGTCTCCTCCCCCCCCGTCTCCTCCCCCCCCGTCTCCTCCCCCCCCCGTCTCCTCCCCCCCCGTCTCCTCCCCCCCCGTCTCCTCCCCCCCCGTCTCCTCCCCCCCCCGTCTCCTCCCCCCCGTCTCCTCCCCCCCCCGTCTCCTCCCCCCCCCGTCTCCTCCCCCCCCGTCTCCTCCCCCCCCGTCTCCTCCCCCCCCGTCTCCTCCCCCCCCCCTTCTCCCCTCCCCCTCTCCCCCCCCTCCTTCTCCCCCCCTCCTCCCTTCTTTTACCTTCCACTTCATCACGGGTGTGAATTTCAGACATCGCTCCCCTGCTTTCCCTGGCCCCGCCTTTGCGATGTGTGTGTGCGGTCGGTCGATCCAGCTCGTGGTTTCAACGCTGACGGTCGATCCAGCTCGAGGTTTTCCAGGCGAGTGCCCTCGAGCTTGAATGTCGAAGACACACTTCTTAACTCGCGGATTAGGTCGCCGCAGTGGGACAGCCCCTTAACTTTGGCCATCAGTGCCCTATCTTCTCCGCACTGTCTGGTTAATTAAGATACATACATATAATCCATCAACACCACAAACCAATGGTAGAAATCGTAAATGTGGCAGTTTAGAAGATAAATGGGAAATAATAAATATCACAAAATAGGGGATTATTACAGTTCTCTGTTGTTCAGATGTTAGCTGTATATTTATGCATTGAAGTGATTTATTATTCCTCCCATGTTCAGTTGCTGAAGTGATTATTTGCGTTCTCCATTTAAAAAAATGATTTTGTGGAG
>JAXLNO010000186.1:0-75891 GCA_038087875.1 Malacoraja senta | reverse complement strand
AAACTTTCTGCCTCTGGTTGAGAAAGCCGAAAGAGATTTTGACCGCTGGTCAGTTTTACCGCTATCCCTCGTGGGCCATATAAATCTGGTTAAGATGGTTATCCTACCCAAATTCCTGTATCTTTTCCAGCACGTCCCTATACTTATCACTAAATCTTTTTTTGATAAATTAGAAAGGACAATATCTAAATTTTTATGGGGTAGCAAACCGGCTAGAATCCTGAAAGGCGATACTGCAGTCTCGTAAGAGTGATGTCGGTTTGGCACTTCCTGACTTTAGGCGATACTATTGGGCAGCTAACTTGCAAAAACTCCTATATTGGATGAATGATGATTGCGACCACCTACCAACCTGGGTATACATGGAAAAGGCGAGTTCACGTCTCCCGTTGCGGTCTGTCCTATGCTCCCAACTCCCCCTTCCTATAACATCTGTGGGTGCAGGCCCAATTGCGTCCCTTTCGCTCAAGATATGGCGTCAATTCAGGAAAAACCTCGGTTTACAAGGCCCTTCCATCTTGACCCCACTGCTTAAAAATCACATTTTTAAACCTTCAAATACAGACCACACATTCAAAACCTGGCATAGCAACGGTATCAGTAGTATCAAAAACCTATACAAGGATGGCATCTTTTCGTCTTTCGTGGAGCTCTCGTCTAACTACAACCTCCCAAACTCTCACCTTTTTCGGTTTTTCCAGATTAGGGATTTTGTGAAGAAGACATTCCCCTATTTCCCAAATCGCCCTCCTGAAACCCTGACTGATACCATCTTAGCTTTAGATCCCAACTGGAAGAAATGCATCTCTATTTTGTATAATTTGCTAGGGTCGGTTTTATTGAAACCTCATACCTCATTAAAAGCTGCGTGGGAGGGAGAGCTGAATACGAAACTAACAGACCAGCAATGGGACTCTGCCTTGGATTTGATCCATTCTTCCTCCATATGTGCCCGTCATGGCCTAATCCAATGCAAAGTCCTTTACAAAGTCCACCACACAAATGCAAGATTAGCTAGAATGTACCCAGCTGTTAGGGACACCTGCAACAGATGTAATCAATCTCCCGCCAACCATAGCCATATGTTTTGGTCTTGCCCTAAGCTAGCAGCCTTTTGGAGGAGTGCTTTCGAATTGATAAGCAGAGCTTACGACCAGACTATTCCTCCAAACCCAATGTCAGCCATTTTCGGTACCCCTCCCAACACCAACCTCTCTGTTGCGGTGAAACGTGTCCTAGCTTTTACAACCTTGTTAGCCCGGAGACTGATCTTGCTTAACTGGAGGCTCACCTGTCCCCCGACACACGCCCGTTGAATTAAGGAGGTGCTTTACAATTTGAAACTCGAAAAACGTAGGTTCTCTCTCAAAGGCTCTACCAAGACATTCCTAGATACATGGAACCCTTTCTTTGAACTGGTTAACTCTCTTAACTTGCCCCCGAACTCGGAAGAGGTCTGAGTGTTCTCCACCATTGTTTTGTTCTACAGCAGCTGCTTTCCCCTTAATCCCCCCCCTCCCCACAATTATTTATTTAAATATATATATATTTTTTCTTTTTTTCTTTTTCTTTTTTATAGCACATTTTGTTTCGTTTATTTTACCATTTGTGTGTGGACGTGTACGTATGTGAGTGTTGTTTTCCCCGTTTGGTTCCGACCTGACTTGTGTGGGTTGAAGGTGGGTAAGGGTAAGGGTTTTGAGGATCGCTTACATACTGTTGCACAATTATGCCTTGACTGTCACTGTCTGTTATTATAGTATGAATGCAAATTGCTGTGAAATTCAAATAAAAAGATTTAAATAAAACAATACAATTTATTAATTACCTATACTGCACTGTAACTTCTATTCCTGGTTTTACTTCGGAGTCACGTGAGTGACTTCGTGAAGAACCCGCTCAGTGCGCAGGCGCGGCATTACGCCAGCAGTGCAACAGCGGCGGCAGCAGGAGGAAGGCGCTCCGGCTGCATTTTGAAACGGACCGTTGGGTGAGTATATTCAACTAAGTCTAACAGAGAAAGAGAGTGTGGGTGTTCTTAGCAAATAAGTACACTCACCAGAAGACTCTCCAACAGAACTGCCCCAGCTCAACTCCACCAGAGGAGCGTTTAATCTCAGGGGGGCAGCAACAGGCGGCAGGACCGCTCATAGAGCGCTCCGCTATCCCCGACACCGAGCCGAGCCCAGTCCCGCTAATGCCTGCACAGCGGACAGGGAGCAAAGCCATGAGACCAACCGGCAGGTAATGTCTAATTTGTCGGATGGGGACATGTCTCCACCTACACGGAGGAGAGACAGCCGCCAGAGCTTATAACAGCTCTTGGAGCAGATGCTCCAGCGAGCTACGCAGAAGGAGCGTTCTCGCAGGAGGTAGGTCAGGCACCTCCTCCACAGTGTCTTGGGCACTGCCCTCTGCTCCCTCATTACTGGAGGCTAGCATTGGTGACCAGGGTTGGGCTGGTCTGGAAAGGGGCTGGCGGAAGAATTCGGCAGTATGCAAGGGGTGCAGGAGCAGGAAGAGCTGCTGGGTGTGGTGGACCGCTATGTAGCATCCCCACGTGCTGGAAGACTGCTGGAACCAAACATGGCGGCCAGCATCAATCATCTGTCAAATAAGCCCTTGCAGGAGAAGGTACTTCTTGAGGTGCTTGAATTTTATACAGCACCAGAGAACTGTGAGGCCCTCAGAGTGAAGACTGTGAACAGCCAGATCTGGGGTCACGTGGGGTCAAACATGTGTAACCATGAAATCAAGCTACAGCGGATCCTAAGGCTCCGGACGTCGGCCATTACAGCCTTTGCTCGTTCTGTGCAAAGTACGGAGATGGATACTTGCCAGCAGGATGTGCTGGCACTGATGTGCAACACACAATTTGAGATACACAATCTCTGGCAGGGAAACATAAGACCTGCCCTCAATCCCAAATTTGCTGGGTTGTGCAGAGCCCCAGCTGCAGAGACGGACGCTCTGTTATTTGGGAAACACCTCAACAAAAAACTGAGGGACATGGAGGAAGCAGCGACATCTTTCGGCCTCATGAGGGCAGGCCCTGGGACGAGCAAACCAAGAGCTACAATACCCAAGCGGCAGCACCCCATGGCATCCACCAGTCGACGTCCTCAATATGGGACTGGTGAAAGCTCGGGGACCGCATTTTATCCCCAAAAGATCATTTTTAGATCAGGGCCCACAGCGGACCCCATGGAAAATGCACCACCCCCCAACATCGCCAGCACGTCAGACAAGCAAAACCTACAAAAACATCAGGAAACAAAAGAAACACCACTGAACATGGAGATAGGTGGGTCTGGTTCCTGCCAGCATATTGAGAATAAGGGTGCTTTACTAACAGAGGGGAGATTACACTGGTTTAAAGAAGCATGGGTTACTGTCACGTGTGATAAGTATATACTCAACAGCATTAGTGGAGAGGTCATCCAAAAGACCAAACATGAACCTTTGGAATTTGTATCAAATAAAACCAAAAAAGATGGTGGATGTCGCATCATCATTGCCTTAACATCACTAAATAAGTTTGTTGAGTATATACATTTCAAAATGGAGACAGTTGTTACTGCCAAACAACTGATTTCCAAAGGATACTTCATGGCAGGCATTGATCTGAAAGATGCTTACTATCTAATACCCATACACAAGGATCATTGCAGATGCCTACAGTTTATCTGGTTGGGGCAGTTGAGGCAGTACAACGCATTGCCCAATGGGCTAACCTCAGCCCCAAGATTATTCATCAAAATATTGAAAATAGCCATGGCAAGACTAAGAAACAAACACATATTGTCATGGCATACCTGGATGATATTCAGATAGTAGGGAAAACGATGGAATTGGCTGTGGCAGCAGTATCAGCTACAAAATAGCTCCTCGAAACTCTGGGGTTCGTCCTACATCCAGATAAATCTAAGTTGAAGCCATCCACTATTATGGACTACCTGGGCTTCACAATTAACTCAGTCCATATGACTGTTACTTTGCCAAAAGGAAATTAAAAAAAAAAAAAAATGGTTGCATTAGCACAATCATGCAACTATTTAATGGTCAACAAAGGACCAACTATTCGACAAGTCCCAAGAGTGATTGGGAAATTGGTAGCAGCATTTCCAGCTACACAATGCGGACCTTTGCACTATCAAAATTTACAAACAGCAAAGGTACAGGCACTAAAACGACATACAGGTCACGATGTTCGTGTCATGTAATTACCCACTGAAGCAATATCAGCTACAGTGGTGGGCAGAAAATGTTTGGCATAGTTTCAGCTCTATCATCATCACTAACCTTACTTTAGTTCTTCAAACAGATGCCAGTGCTCAAGGCTGGGGAGCAACTTACTCCATATCCAGCACAGGTGGTAGATGGACTAACCTAGAGTCATCATTACTACTGACACTGGGCATTAACTATCTAGAGATGTTGGGCGCCTTTTATGGGTTAAAAGCATATGTAGCTAATATGCAGCAATTGCATGTTCGGTTACAGATTGATAATACTACGGTGGTGGCTTATATTAACCATATGGGCGGCATAAAATCATTATCATGCGACAAATTGGTCAATGTGATTTGGCTATGGTGTGTCGAAAGACATATTTGGCTATCAGCTACTTATCTACCAGGTAAGCTAAACACAGTGGCAGACACCAGGTCACGCAAATTCAATGATAACATCGAATGGATGTTCAACCCTAAAGTATTTGCTAAAGTTATTAAGCAGTATGGAACGCCAGATATCGATGTATTTGCATCAAGACGAAATCACCAGTTACCTATATATGTCGCTTGGGAACCAGACCCAGAGGCAGCAGCGATACATGCCATCACGCTGGATTGGGGAAAGTTCTTCTTCTATGCTTTCCCTCCCTTCTGCCTCATCAGTCGGGTACTTTGCAAAATACAGATGGACTCTGCTTCTGGAATTTTGATGGTGCCCGACTGGCCTACACAGCCATGGTTCCCGGTTCTACATGACATGGTGGTTGAGTCACCAATGGTCTTTCCCAGTGATCCAGGATTATTAACTCACCCAGTATCAGGCATAAGCCACCCATGCCATGAGAAAATTAAACTCCTGGGTTGCAGGCTTTGAATAGATCTTACCTGGAACAGGGATTGTCCGAACGAACCATCACCACCATGTCGGCATCCCTTTGAACATCCACCAAGAGGCAGTACTGAATCAGCATAAGAAAATGGGAGAAGTACTGCCAGGAAACAGGGACAACGTATGCAACAGCCACAGCCACCAACGTACTGGAATTCCTGGCCCATCTACACCATGATGAAGGGATCAGTTACAGTGCCATCAACACAGCGCGAAGTGCTCTTTCTGCTTATCTCAAACCAGCAGGACAACAGGCAATGGGATCCCATCCACTGGTGGTAAAACTGATGAAGGGCATTTATGATATCAAGCCCCTAAACCCAGGTATACCCATATTTGGGATATCAGTGTGGTCCTGACATACCTCAGGGAATGGCCACCAGCCAGATCCCTCAGCCTCGAGCAATCTACACTAAAGACGCTCATGTTGATGGCACTCGTATCCGCTCAGAGGGTCCAGTCACTACACAAGTTAAAGCTGGACAACATGGTGACCACCCCAGATCAGATCACATTCATCATACAGGGTCTGGTGAAGCAAAGCAGGCCAGGAACAGCTAATCCACTGGTGGTATTCCGGGCCTACCCACAAAAGCCACGGTTGTGTGTCGTGACCCATCTACAACATTACATAGACACAACCCACAATACCAGAGGGAGTGAAAAAGCCTTATGGGTCAGCCACAAGTAACCTCATGGCCGGGTAACGAGCCAAACCATTTCAAGATGGCTCAAACAGGTACTGAAGGCTGCCGGAATAGATACTAATACATTTAAATCTCATTCCACTAGGGCAGCATCTACATCAACGGCCGACAGCATGGACGTACCGGTTGACCATATTCTGAATACAGCAGGATGGTCGAGGGAAACGACATTCAGAACTTTTATAATAAGCCGTTGATGAAACCTGATTTATTTGCAGAGAAAATATTACAAGCTGCAAATATTTAAGTTAAGCCCGGGGGAGCACTTTAATTTTGTTATTGTTAATAACTACCTTTTGTGTTTCTTGAGAAACAGATTTATAGGTTGATTACGATAACACTTCCTCCCTCAAGAACTTTCGGCAGTGAGTGAAATAAAACTGTTACACGGTTTGAAATCACAGAGCTTTGAAATCTTCACGAAGTCACTCACGTGACTCCGAAGTAAAATAGTAAGATTAAACGAGAACTTACCAGTTTGAAGTTTGATCTGTATTTTATGAGGAGTTACGATGAGGGATTACGTGCCCTCCGCTCCCACCCTCATTATATGGATCAAACTAATAAATTGATGTCTCCTTTTCTTTACTATGTTTACTTCAAATACCTGTGTCTATCTGTGATTCCACACCGCTGCTTGGAAGTATGCCGCGCCTGCGCACTGAGCGGGTTCTTCACGTAATCCCTCATCGTAACTCCTCATAAAATACAGATCAAACTTCAAACTGGTAAGTTCTCGTTTAATCTTACTATTTTATTCTATTTGAAATATTTTATTTGATTGCTTTTAATTTTGTAATTATTTTATCTGAATAATCTAATAATCATTTTATATCTAAATGTCATTTTATATGTGTTTCTTTCAAATGCTTTAAATGTTTTATGTAAAGCACTTTGAATTACCTTGTGGTTGAAAGGTGCTATAGAAATAAACTTGCCTTGCCTTGCCTTACAAAAGAGAGAGAATATCTGGTTGAGTGTTGTCAGCATTAATTTGAACATTAAAAAGGATTTTAATTTAGTTGCTGCAAATCTGAAACCTTTCACACACAAACACAATAGACTTCCTTGTGCAGAGTTTAGTTTAGTTTAGAGATACAGCACAGAAACAGGCCCTTCGCCCCACTGAGTCTGCACAAACCAGCAATCCCTGAACATCAACACACTAGGTAAAATGTTTACATTTATACCAAGCCAGCTAACCTACAAACATGTACATCTTTGGAGTGTGGGAGGAAACCGAAGATCTAGGAGAAAGCCCACGCAGGTCATGGGGAAAAGGTACAAACTCTGTACGGACAAGCATCCATAGTCAGGATCGAACCCAGGTCTCTGGCGCAGTAAGGCAGTAGCTCTACCGCTACACCCATGTGCCACCTTTATTTAACAGTCCACAAAATGCAAGTTACTATAAAATTATTATCAAAGGAGAAAATGTGGTATGTGCCTCCTAAAATGTGGTGTGTGCCTCCTAAAATGTGGTGTGTGCCTCCTAAAATGTGGTGCGTGCCTCCTAAAATGTGGTGCGTGCCTCCTAAAATGTGGTGCGTGCCTCCTAAAATGTGGTGTCCCTCTCCTAGGAATCTGAGGGGTAACTTTATCACACAAAGGGTGATGGGTGTATGGAACGAGCTGCCAGAAGAGGTAGTTGAGACTGGGACTATCCCAACATTTAAGAAACAGTTAGACAGGTACATGGATAGGACTGGTTTGGAGGGATATGCACCAAACACAAGCAGGTAGGACTAATGTAGCTGGGACATGTTGGCTGGTGTGAACAAGTTGGGTAGAAGGGCCTGTTTCCACACTGTATCACTCTATAATCTTTAGAAAATTAAATAGTTCATGTCCAGCATTCAGCTGAATCTGGACGACATTCGGCGTAGACTAAACAGTGGCAAGTAACATTCATACACAGAAGAATCAAAGATCAGCTCCAAAAATGGAGAATCGAACCGCATACAGATGATGTTCAATCGCATTAGCATTGCCAAGTTACACCAACATTCTGGAGTCGTCACTGGCCAGAACTCAACTAGATCAAACACAATTACTGTGGCTACAAGAGCTGGTCAGGGGTTGTAGTAACCCATCTACTCATGTCCCGAAGTTTTCAACCAGATGCAAGGCAGGAGCTTGATAGGATTCTATCCATTTGCATCAATTAATGCCTCTCCAACAGCATTCCCATAGTTGAGATCATTATTCAAAGCAGCCCACCTGTTTTGCATTCCACTGAAACAAGCTAGATATTCTTTCCCCACACCTCCATTGTGCTAGGACTAGCTTTTATAACTCACTTGCAGGTCAAGAAGTCAACAGGACATCATCACATGTACTATGAGGCAGGTGCTCTCTCTTTTGTGGGACGATGAAGGGAGCCAAGAGGCCATCTCCACTTAAAAACCCATCTCTGCAGCAATTATGCCTTTCGAAGTACGCTCTAGTGCACAAGTATGTAGGTAAAGCGTGGCACCCAGGGAAGACTTTGTTCTTAAAAGCAAATAGCTTGGAGGAAGGATTTGTAAGAACCAATAAACAATTTGGAAAATACCACAGCTGAGAAAGGTGGGTATAGGATCAGGAACATTCAGGAGTTAATATACAAAATCAAAGGTGTATAAAAATGAAGATCAATTGTGGTTGAGGTTTTGTTCCGATTGGGAGGATTAATTATGACAGTAACATGAATTAACTAATTTCTCCAACAACAATTCAATCACAATTGTCATAAGCATTTTACCAGATATGATGCTGAGTAATTTGAACAAATCCATCTAGTGTTGGATGCACTTGCACCAACAGTTACTCTGGGAGATGCAAGATCAGTCTTCCTGAGAGTGAATCCGCCGAAAGCACAGATCTGGAAGAGGTCCCTGGCCAGAGTGTGGGAGTATCAAATACAATGGAAGCAGAGGATCATTGGGATTATTTTTACTGTAAAAACTGAAGCCAGAGGGAGAAGAGCCATCTTGCTGGAAGTAGGAGTCTGCTTTTTAACAAGAAAAAGGTTTTAAAAACGGGCAGGAAGAGTCACAGTTTTTTCAGAATTGCTGATTGTGGATGCAGAACATAAGTGTGAAGCAGGTGTCCGACAGGCTTGTCTAGAGGGGAGGGGGCAGGGGTGGGGAGAAAAAGCCCGGCAAGTGATCTAAAGCGTTTATTTCGAGAGAATCAGAATATAAAAACAAGGATGTAATGCTGTGGCTTTCGAAGGCACTGGTCAGACTGCATTTGGAGTATTGTGAGCAGTTTTGGGCCTACATCTGAGGTTGGCATCCAGAGGTGGTTTACGAGAATGATCCCGGGGACGATTGGGTTAACGTATGAGCGTTTGACCACTCAGGACCTGTACTCACTGGAGTTTGGAAGGATGAGAGAGGACCTCATTGAAACTTTATGAATAATGATAGGCCTGGATAGGGTGGATGTGGAGAGGATGTTTCCACTAGTGGGAGAGTCTCAGACCACAGGGCACAGCCTCGGAATAAAAGCACATACCTATAGAAAGATAAGGATGAATTTCTTCAGTCAGAGTGGTGAATCTGTGGAATTCATTGCCACAGGTGGCTGTGGAGGCCATGTCATTGGGTATACCTAAAGCAGAGATTGACATGTTCTTGATTAGGAAGGGTGTCAAAGGTTATGGCAGAAAGTAGGAGAATGGGGTCGAGAAGGATAGACGAGCCATGATTAAATGGCGGAGTAGACAATGGTTAAACAATGACATATGAACTTTTAAATGCATTTTAAATCGATTACTCAGGAAGGATACAAGTCACATTTACAACTCTGACGGTGAAACAAAAACATCTAGGCTTTGCAAGTAAGGCAATTTGTAATGAGATTTTTAGATTAATTAAAGCAAAAGTGTTTTGCATACTTCTGGCAGGAGTATTTCGTGGTATTATCAGTTGCTTGTAATCATGGGAAATATTAATGCAGTTTGTCACCCATGTTTACATGCAATTCTACAGTAGTGTTTAATGTCCAATGTTCTAATGACAGTCTAGAGTTGTTTATGACTTGTGTCTGAGTCCTGTCATTGGTTGGAATGACCAGTACCTAAAACCAAGCATTCCACATCACCTCATCAGTGGAATCAATGCTACACTGCACGGTGTGCTACCTTAGCAACGGAGAAGGAACAGTAACCCAGCTCTCACCTCTAGAATTCCATGTAAACTAAATGGTACCATTTTATGGGGGATGTTGGGACAGAGACCGCTGCAGATGTACAAAGGCAATGTTTAACAATTGCAGAACAAGTTGGTTGAGTAGTCAGTTTAAAAAAGGAACACAGAACCGTTGGAACAAAGAAGCAAAGTATAAAAGGAAGTAAGGTATGCTACGTTTTTACAAATCTCTTCTACACAAGTCTGCTCGACTGCATTAAACAGCAAGAATTGTATCAAGATGAAAGGCTTCACTTACATGAAAAATCCAAAGAAAGTGGGAAAGGTTAAAGATTAAAAGGAGTGTTCATAGATCAGTCCTGTACATACGGTTCTTGCCAAAGGCATAAAGGTTTCCAACCAAGGGATACTGATTTAGTGAAAAAGAATCAAAGGCAATACTTTTGATCTTTTATGTGAAATAGCCAGGCATTGTGAAATAGCCATGTCAAGTATGCCTGAGAATCGCAAGACAATCCATTAATGACTTTGCTTGCCAGATTACAAAACATTCTTCATTACAGAAACTAAACAAGCATATGGCAAATGTGTTGTGCCTCAGCATTCCGTCCCTCCCTCCTGAATATGAAATTATATTCCAAGTGCCATTAATACTTTTCTATACCTCAATTAGATGATCTGCACAACATTCCTCTTCAAAGATAAAAGCATAATTCAGTTCCTCCAATATTTTTCTTAACATTCAATTAGACCATGACCGAGCAGTACACAGGCCGTCCCAGAGTAACAAATGCCCCACTTACGAGAAACCCATACATGCAGAAAAGCTCCAATACTAAATTCAAAATTCCGATGTACATTCAAACATTCATTTCTAGGAATGTCAGAACTAGTTTTGTCTCTTTTAACAATTGTTCCTTCTTGTCAGCATTATGTGTTTTTGTAATGCCATTCATTACAAAATGTAGTAGAATGGTTACCATGGAGTAATTTTTGCCTATTTTCTGACATATACAAAAATCAACATCTGTACAAATGGAATCCATTTGTTAGTCAGTGAAGGCCTGTGCTCAGATAATTTATCACATTTGCTCCGAATCCCTCATTAACCCTCCCACCAAAATTATGATCTAACATGACAGTGAAAGTACCAACTGACCCACAGCATCCAAAAAGCATTTTGGGGCGAGTGCTCCAGGTTTCCACTGTGTTGTGTGAATCAGACGTCTTGACAGCTTCAAGGAATCGTAGAGTTGATGACATAGATGATGATGTCCATGCCGGCTGGAAAATAGCTGTCCAAATTCCAGAACTTGATCCGTAGCCTTTCAGGCAGGCGCAGTTCATCGTCTTTCAAAATTCCGTAGGTTGCAGAATGGTTCACACAAATTGGAAGAGAGCAAATGGCGCCTCACTGTTTCAGGAGAGAGGGAGATAGAAAATGAGGAACTGCAGATCAGTTAGGCTGGCATCAGCATTAGGGAAACACCAGACTGTGGACTGTGGCAGGGTACATAAAAACTAAATCATTTAGCATATCCAGCGCACATTTACAACTAGCACACCAAAGACAAAACATACAGTGCTGGTATAACTCAGCAGGTCAGGCCACCTCACTGGAGGGAATGAATAGGTGATGTTTTGGTTGTAATAGGGAAAGCGAGGAAGCTGAAAAAGAGGTGGGAGGGGGATAATGCCTAGCAAGTTATAGGTGGACACAGGTGAGGGGGTTTTATTGGCAGATGAGCAGACAAACGCTGGAGATAAAAAAGAGACAAGGCTGTGAGATAATGAAAGAAGAGAAGTAAAATGCAAAACAGAAGGAGGGAGATAATGGGCTTATATTCACTGGAATTTAGACTGGCCTTTTCTTCACTGGAATTTAGACTGGGCTTTTCTTCACTGGAATTTAGAATGGGCTTATATTTACTGGAATTTAGAAGGATAAGAGAGGATCTTATAGAAACATAACATGTTTAAGGGATTGGACATGCTAGATGCAGGAAAAATATTCCCCATGTTGGGTGAGTCCAGAAACATGGATCACAGTTTAAGAATAAGGGGTAGGCCATCTAGGACTGAGATGAGGAAAAACTTTTTCACCCAGAGAGTTGTGAATATGCGGAATTCTCAGCCACAGATGGCAGTGGAGGCCAATTCAACGGATGTATTCAAGAGAGTTAGATATACCACTTAGGGCTAACGGAATCAAGGGATATGGGGAGAAAGCAGGAACAAGGTTATGATTCTGGATGATCAGCCATCATGATATTGAATGGCTGTTCTGGCTGCAAGGGCAGAGTGGCCTACTCCTGCACCTATTTTCAATGTTTCTATATAGATAGGATAGAGTGGGTTAAAGAAGAGGGGGATGGTGGGAGAAATGAGTGCATCAGGTGGTGGGGGGGGGGGGTGAGGGTAACAGGGGGGGGGGGAGTGGTGGTGAGGGGAACGGACACACACACGAAACAGGAGAGTGGAAGGGCGATGTTACTTAAAATTGGAGAATGCAATATTCATACATTTGAAGCTACCCTAACCGGAATATCAGGTGTTGTTACTCCACTTTGCATTTGGCTTCATTCAGGCAATGGAGGTGGCCCAGGACTGAAAAGGTCAGTGTGGGAATGGGAAGGGGAGTTCAAGTGGTTAGCAAATGGTGGAATCCAGCGGGCCTTGGTGAACCAAGGGAAAATGTTTGGTGAAATGGCCGCCTCGTCTACGCTACTCTTAACCTGCAAAACATACATCAGAGATGTATCGAAGGCCGTCATTAATGTGCCACACAAAATCAAACAAAGTGAAAGGATCTAAGTAAAAGGATTGATGCTACGCAGCATCTTGTTTACTGCTCAGGATGTTTCCAGGAATGAAATAATGGAGTGGAATTATGCTAAAATAGATCATCATTGCTTTATTGTTTAGATATGTTAGTGATGACACTTCTGTGTCAGAAACTTAGCACGAGTCACTGTCCGCTCCACTACTACACTGGGAACCTGAATGAGGGCCTCAACCCTCTCCTGGATCTCCACAGCAAATAAGTGGTTAAAGTGACATATGGTTTGGTCTAGAATAAGCCATGGTTGTCTGTAAGGGTTGGTAGTGGGTGAAATGGAGAACCCTGGTATCTTGTTAAGTTCCTGTTATTCCCAGTCAAATTAACTCATTGTTCAAAAGATGAGTAGTAATTCCCAATTTTGGTACCACACCTGTTGATCATGTTTGTATCCTCTCCAATGCTTCCATGTAGTCATACGTCTTTCCACATATGAAGCAGAATCAGAACTCAGTAACTTTGACATTTTAATTCCGCCTCTCCAGAAATAAATACTAACCTACGTTGTCTTGAGGACTAACTTCTTGACAACTATGATTAGGAGTGTAAGATCCAGAGGCTCTATGAGATATTTTTTATTGCAAATGTCTGGAATTGTTAGGTTTGTCTGGGTTAGGGGGTATTAGCTACAGGGAGAGGTTAGTCAGACTTAAGATTGTTTTCTCTCGAACGACAGAGGTTTCACCGAGACCTGATAGAAGTATATAAAATGAGAGGCATAGATTGGAGAGAGTCAGAATGTATTTAATCTGCAGGATGGAAAAATCTAATACAAGAGGGCATAGCTTTAAGGTGCAGGTAGCAAAGTTCGAATGAGATGTGGAAGATAATTATTATTTTTATTACACAGAGGGTGTTGAGTGCCTAGCAGGCACGTGCCGTCAGGGTAGGCAAGGTAGGCACTGCCTACCCTGACTAAAATTATGAAATGGCAATTATTAAATATAAATAGTAAAGGCATGGGAGAATTATGCCTATCTAAGAGATCGATCTATTAGGTAGGCATAATTCTCCGTGCCTTTCATCCGCAGCACTTGTAACACGGGAAGGTCTGTGCAGCCCACGTGCCGTCAACGCTGCCTGAAGCCGTCAGTTTCAAGGGGAGCGAAAGGCAGCACAAATTCTGCCTTTGCTGAAGAGCGAGTTTCTTGGCTGGATGTTCAAATATGGATTGCCATTATTTTAATAGTATCTTAGGAAACAAAGAGTGAAGAATGCACTTAATGTACCAATAATGTGGTAAGTACATATTTTGGTGCTTTATGTTTTTAAATACTGTATTTCCCAGGGTGGGGGGAGAGCTCCTTTCATAGTGTTTGGGGAGTCTGGCGTTGTGAAGGAGGGGATTGGGGTCAATAACCCACTTGCCACGCTGAATGCAGGTGATAGTGCAGGTGGGACTAGGTGAGAGTAAGTTTTCGGCATGGACTAGAAGGGCCGAGATGGCCTGTTTCCGTGCTGTAATTGCTATATGGTTTTATATGGTTTTATTGCGGCCGGGGAGTGAATTGGCTCGGGTGGCTGCCGGGCTCGGACAGCAGAACTGGCCACCACTTCCGAGGAAGGAAGCAGCTCGGGTGACTGCGAGCGGCCGCCGGGACCCGACAGCAGAACCGGCTGCCACTTCAGCCCCTTCTGCTGGTCCCCGCTCACCTCTGGCAGTGCTCTCCGTCTGAATTGTTTTTGTTACTTATTTTTTATTTTTTACGGAGAGAACAATCTGCGCATGCACGGTTTAAGATTTTTTTTTAAAGCCGGCTGACTGCCTATCCTGAGTAATTACTCACGGCACATGCCTGGTGCCTAGAATGCGCTGCCAAGGTTGGGGATTGACACAGATATTATAGTGGCATTTAAGAGGCTTTTAGATGGGCACATGAATGTCCTAGGAATGGAGGGATATGGATTAAGTACACAGGTGAGCAAGAGATGGTCTTGGCATCATGTTTGACACAGACATTGTGGCCCAAAGGGTCTGTTCTTGTGCTGTATTGTTCTATAAACATGCGTGCAGCTGGTTCTAAGAGTGTAAGATAGCATGCAACAATCAGACTACAAGAACACAGATTTGCTGTATAAAGACATTCAGTTTCAGCTTGATTAATAAAAGCTGGTTCTTCTCCGTGATCAATGGCAGTCGTTAATTAGACCAACGTCATTGAAAATCTCCCTAGAGATGAATTTGGGCATTGCCATTATTTTGCTGAGCTAGATGTTAGGTTAACAAATCATGCATTAAAATAATCATACGCGATTAATGATAGATGTTGATGTGCCAAAAATGTGGGCAAAATTACATCACATTAATACAATTTTCAGCTTTAACACCTGTTTTCCTGATGTGGCAAAATTCTAGGTTAAGTGTCTAAGAATCTAAAGGGAAAAAAATAATTTGGAGGGACAAATATACAAAAAATCATGGTAGATTAAAAGGTTCAAGCAAAAGCAAACCAAGCATATTTATAGAGGGACAAACCCAAAGTTTCAAAACGCAGGGTTGTGTTTAAAAAAAATATGGATACACTAGAAAAGTTGTAAAAATGATTAAGTATTGGTAGAAAATGTGAAATTATATTTTTCAGGAAAAGACTAAAACATTGAGGGAAAGTTTTTGGTTAACAGAATAGACATAATATGCTTTTCCACTTAGCTTTGTAATGGAAAGGATAAGATTGACAAATTATTGCCAAATGAATCCATTTGTCTCCAAATCTATGAATATTAAAAGTTGGTCGTTGAAAATTTCTGTTAAAAATGATTAATAAGAAATAGAACAATGACCAAAACAAGCAAAGACTTTCAAACAGTCTGTAATATCCACTAAATGAGCAACATCCCATTCATTGAAGACTGCAACGACCAGGTTCAGGAACAGCTACTTCCCCACAGCCATCAGGCTATTAAACCTGGCTCGGACATAACACTGAACTTTACTAGCCAATACTGTTATTTGCACTTTATCAGTATATTGACCATTGTGTATATATTTATAGAATGCCTTGTAGTAAATGCCTATTATGTTCTGTTGTGCTCAAGCAAAGCAAGAATTTAATTGTCCTACCAGGGACACATGACAATAAACTCACTTGACTTGACTTGATTATCAATGACCTTGCACCATCTGCTGTCCAATCTCTCCTATTGTTTTGGGAATATCCATAATGGTTTTTTTTCATTTGAAAGGTGGTGGGGAGGTTAAATGATGAGGGGCAAAGTGAATGTGAAGTGATAGCTCCAGTGCAGTAACCAATACAACGGCACGGTAAATTGTATTCCTGTAATACATTGAAATAAAAGCTAATTCTAATAATAAGCCTTCCCCTAGTTTACCTCGGACATCTGGGCACTAGTGTCGAATTTCCTGCCAATGTTCTTCAAAGAGGCAATCTGTCCATACTTAACTGTCGAGAGAAAAGAATTTCTGGTATCATAAACAATAGCATTTTTATATGGCAACAAACACATTACTGGAGAAACTCAGGGGTACTTCCAAGTACTGTGGAAGCCTCAGGTCAAGATCCTGCAACAGGACTGAGAGTGTAAAGAGGAGATAACCAGAGGAGAGGGTGAAGATTTTACAAACAATGTACGTCGAAGTAGGGCTGCAGCAGTTGAATTTCATTCAAGGACCCTATGGAATGAATCCAAGACTAGATATTTAGTGACACTCAAAACTGCTGCCCAACTTAGTAGGCAGTGAAATGGAGAGTCTTGCGGCTGCACCAAGTGAACTTTAATTATCACATGGTGCAGCAGCTAGCATCAAAGGCAAGACTACACAACTGAAATGCAGTACTTTGAGTCACTCCCTGCTGGTTAGGGGAGTGAGTAAAACTATTTAAGATGCTGAACTCGACAATAAGTTATTTATTCGTTTTTTTGCCAGTTCTATGTTATTCTTCTATATCCTTTTATTGGCACATGGATATGCAGGGAATGGATCACGTGCAGGCAGAGAGGATTAGTTTATCTTGGCATCATGTTCGGCACAATGTGGGCCAAAGGGCCATGTTCTTTGTTCTATTCCTTTCTTTTAGTCAGTCAACTTTAGCTTAACATCAGCAACTTTGAGGATGATTTGGCAAAATACAAATCAGTGACGTTGGCAAAAGTGTGTCGACTATCTGATTCATTTCCATAGACAACTCGTGCAAATTAATTTTAAACCGTACATAACCAGATTTCCAATTGTGCAATGTATATAGGATGCATAATCACATGGCACCTCTGAACCTACCTATGCAACATAACCGCAGCAGGGCTCCTGGTAAATCCTCCTCTTCGATCAGGAGTTATACAACCATAGGAGGGGCAGGAATCCGTGGCACAATTAGCCAATTGATATTACTGTAGAGACTGCAGGAGGATGAAAGAATCTAGAATGAGTACATATTTTAATTCAGCAGTGGAAGTCTCACCTCACTATTACCACCATCTTTTGTACACGGCAAAGAGATGTGTACACTTATCCTCCATTACTCGCGGAATTCTGCTCCTGCCGTCTTTGGGGTGTGGGAGTAAACTGGAGAACCCGGAGAAAACCCACCGAGGCCATGGGGAGAAGGAACGAAGGAGCCAACGCTGTGCAGCCAACACCTGTAGTCAGGATCGAACCCACATCTGTGGCGCTGTCACTCAGGCAGCAACTCTACCGCTGCGACACCGCGCCGCCCCTCCACTCCCCTCGCTCTTCATGATCAATGCTGGACGAGTTCTAGATTAAAACCTTTTTGAATTCGTCAAACACCGTTTCACATAACACAGCCCAGTGAGCGCCCGGGACCCTGGAGGCCCAGGGGAGGGGAATAGGGAGAGAGGGAGGGAGGGAGCGCCCGGGGTGGGGCTGCAGAGGGAGGGAGGGAGCGCCCGGGGTGGGGCTGCAGAGGGAGCGCCCGGGGTGGGGCTGCAGAGGGAGGGAGGGAGCGCCCGGGGTGGGGCTGCAGAGGGAGGGAGGGAGGGAGGGAGCTCAGACGGACACAGACGTGGATCAAAAACCCAAACCCGCTTCACCTTCACCTTCTCCGTCCTCGACCGTCGTCATGGCCGCATCGACAAGATGGTGTCGCGTCACGTGGTGGCCGCATTAATGACGGATGCGGGAGTTGGAGATTATAAACAATGTTTATCCTCTGGTATCTTTGGTTATAAACACAGAAAACAAAATGGTGGAAATGGCGCATAAAGTGTAGAACCAGGGGTGGCATGAGCATGAGCATGGATTTGGGGATAAAAATGGGTGACTTGGCATTGGGAAGGGTGGGAGATGAGTGGATGGAGGAGGGGAAAGGAACTGGGTGGTAGATTAAAAAGAAACATGAATTTTGCCATTCACGCCACCTCCTCCAATCTTTCAGCCCTCTAGGTTTCCAGTACATCTTCATACTTTGGTCTCTTGCATAATTCCATTAGATATTTAACATGGAAATAGGCCTTTCGGCCCACCAAGTATACGGACCATCGATCACCCATTCACACTAGGTCTATGTTATCCCACTTACCTCACCCACTCCCTACACATGCGGGGCAATTTTACAGAGACAAATTAACCTACAAAGCCAATGCATCTTTAGGATGTGGGAGAAAACCCACATGCTTGCAGGGAGAATGTGCAAATTCAACACAGACAGTGCCCGAGGACAGGATCGAACACAGTTCTCTGGCTGTGCCACTATATCTTGATTTCCAACACGCAAAAAATTAAACGTTGATATCTTTGGTTACTAAAAAAAAATCAACTATCTATTTTCAGTCTTAAATCTCTAAGTCACACTACGTCTCCTTAACAGCTATGTTTTAATTCACTTCAAGACTTTGGGGCAGTACATTGGCCGTAAAGTTGCTGCCTAAAAGTGCCAGAGACCCGGAATCGATCCTGAATATGGGTGCTGTCTGTATGGAGTTTGCTCCTTTTCCCTTTGATCGCATGGGTTATTTCCGGGTTTCAATGAACTTGTTTCCTTCCCATTCCAAAGGTGTGCAGGACCCTTTATCAGACCCAACCCAAAACGTAATATTTTCCTTTGGTCCAGAGATTATGTTTGACATCTTGAGTTAGTACAGCTTTTTGTGTCCATCTTCGGTGTAAACCAGCATCTGCAGTTCCTTCCTACACACACGATACTATACGATATAATTTTATAAATCCCAGGAGGGAAATGCTGTGTGTGGGTGTATATATATATACACACACACACACACATATATATATTTATATAGTTATATATTCATATATAAATATATGTTGATTTGTTTTCTCGTTTATAACATTGTTTACAGAGTACTATGTTTACATATTCTGTTGTGCTGCTGCAAGTACGGATTTCATTGTTTTAACTGGGACATCAGAGAATGAAACACTCTTGACTCTCGATTTATGTCCCTAGTATGTAGGATAGAACTAGTGTACGGGTGATCGGTGGTCGGTGTGGACTCGGTGGGCCGAAGGTCCTTTTTCCGCGCTGTATTTTTAAATTAAACTAAAAACACTAAAACGAGAGGGAGTCTAAAAAGTCTTGACCCGAAACGTCAACCAATTCCTATCCAGAGATGCTGCCTGCTCCACGGAGTGATTCGGCGTCGAGTTTCAGCGGTCGCGGCGAGGCGGCGACCGGAGAACAATGGCGGCCATATCTCCCACAATGCAAAGCGAGGGAAAAAGTGCCCGGCGCCGACTGGTTGCCGTGGTAGTGCGCATGTGCAGGGCAGCCCACTTTGTGCAGGCCGTGTCAGTGCGCGTGTGCAGGGTGTCCGGCCGTGCCGTGTCAGTGCGCATGTGCAGGTGGTCCGGAGCGGGCGGGGAGCCGGCGGCCCGGACCCGGATGGCGGGCGCTGGGGGCGGAGACGGAGAGAGAGAGAGAGAGAGAGAGTGGGGCCGCTCACAGTTGAACGGTAGGTGGCGCTGGTGCTGTGAGAGCGGCGCCCGTGCGCCGGCAGCGACAACCTGGGCCCGGGCCCGGAGCGGCGACAAAGTGCCGGCACCGCGGCTGCGCGTCAGACGCTGCCAAACACGCGGGGAATCCCATCCCTGTGCCCAGGAATCCGGGATCATCCCAATCCTGCACCGCAAGCACCGGACTGCAACCGCCCCCCGTCCCTATTCATTAACCCCGCCCACACACGGGCAATTTTATCCCAATCCCAGGAATTTGCATCAACCTAATTCAGGGATTGATCCCGATCTACTGTCCCGCAGATTTGCATCCCAATACTGAGCATTGGAAGACGCCCCTTCCCCCAAACCCAGGTACCTATTCCCCGCACATACACTGGTATTTTTTATCCCAATCCCATGAATTTGTATCTTATCTAAATCAGGGATTCATCCCGATCCCCTATCCCAATGTTGAACATTGCAAGATGCCCCTACCCCAAACTGGGTAATTATCCCATCAACCCCACATGGGTGGTTATCATACCAATGCCAGGAATTTCTATCCTTTCTAAATCAGGCGTTGCCACCGATCTCCCATCCCAGGGATTTTTCTCCGTATGCGGGGCCTTGCAAGATGCTCTCATTGCAAACATGGAGAATTACCACCCTACCTGCAACAAGGGCGATTATTATCCCAATCCCAGGAATTCTCATCCATCAAAACCAGGGATTTATTCCGATGTACCATCCTGTAGACGTCCCTCACAGTGCTGAGCTTTGCAGGATGCCCCTACCCCCAACCCAGGGATTCAATTATCCCCACCTGCACACGGGCAATTATTATTCCAATGCCAGAAATATCCATCCTTTCTAAATTAGCGATTGTCCCCTCTCCCAATGCTCAGCATTGCAAGATACCCCTAACCCAACCTAAGGAATTACCCCCCACCCACACATGGGTGATTATCCCAATCCCAGGAACTTGCAGCCTACCTGAATCAAGGATTGCCCCCAACACTGATCCACAATATCATGATTTCCCTCCCAATGCTGAGAATTGCAAGATGCTCCCAGCCCAGACTGGGGGATTCCCCCGGCTCACGGGCGATTATTCTAATGTCTGGAATTGCCATCCTCTCTTACCCAGGGATTACCTCAGATTCAACCAGTGCTCTGATGCAGGCAGTGCTATCTGAACCCCAGGAAATTCCACTATCTAACCCAGGGATGCCCCCACCTCAAACACAATTATTCCTCCACCTGCACTCGTTCAATTATTATTCCAACTCCAGGAATTTGTATCCCAGGGATTGTCCCTGATCCCAATGATTCCCACTTCCCATTGCACCGAAGGATTAGACTGCAGTCTCTGATCCCAGTGATTGGACCCCACCCGTCCTCTGATCCCTGGGATTGGAGCCTGTTTTATCCTAATCTCTGGGAATGGACCCCACCCTGTCTCTGATCCCAGGGATTGGAGTTTGCCCCATTGGTGATGCCAGGGATTAGACCATAGCCCATCTCTAATTCCAGGAATTGGATCCCACCTCATCACTGATCCCAGGAGTTGGAACATGCCCCATCTCTGATCCCAGATCTCCCCAAATCTAACCTTAAATCTCAGGAAATTGTCATTTCCGGAAACCCAGGAATCGGTCCCTTGGATCTCCCCCGCAGTCCCCAATCCGTCGGATTGCAACTTGTCTCCCCCAAGCCTAATGATTGGATCTCATCTCTGATCCAGGGAATTCCCACAGGAATTGACCTCTAACCCTTAAACCTGTGGAATTGCAATCTGCACACAAACCCGGCTAGGTCACCAGTGCCATGTAAATGCATGGCAATCTTTCCAATTTCTGGGATTGCTGTTCCGTCTAAATCCTGAGCTCGCAAACTGAGAATTGCCCAGTCTCCAAATTGTCCTCCATCTCTCAACCCCAACACCACAGTAGAACTCTTTAAACCTTTCGTCTCACGCCTTATTTCCTTCTCTGGCCTCTGTCTAACCATCTGCCTATCAAAAACCGTCCTTGTTCACCTCTTACCTTCTACTCTTTGCCCTGTTCTTCCTCCCTTCCAGATTTCTTCCCTCCTTCACTGCAAACATTGTGAGGAAGGATCCTGACCCGAAACATCACCTATGTACCTATGTATTGAATGTAACATCTCCAAGTTTGCGGATGACACAAAGCTGGGTGGTAGTGTGAGGTGCGAGGAGGATGCTATGAGGCTGCAGGGTGACTTGGATAGGTTGGGTGAGTGGGCAGATGAATGGCAGGTGCAGTATAATTTGGATAAATGTAACGTTATCCTCTTTGGTGGCAAGAACAAGAAGTTAGATTATTAACTGAATGGTGTCAGATTAGGAAGACGGGAGGCGCAACGAGACCTGGGTGTCTTTGTACATCAGTCATAGAAAGTAAGCATGCAGGTACAGCAGGCAGTGAAGAAGGCAAATGGCATGTTGGCCATCATAGCTGAAGGATTTGAGTATAGGAGCAAAGAGGTCCTACTGTAGTTGTACAGGGACCTGGTGAGGCCACAGCTGGAGTATTGTGTGCAGTTTTGGTCACCTAATTTGAGGAAGGACATTCTTGCTTTTGAGAGGGTGCAGCGTAGGTTCACCAGGTTAATTCCAGGGATGGTGGGACTGACATATGATAAAAGAATGGATCCACTGCTTATATTCACTAGCATTTAGAAGGATAAGATAGGCTAGCTGCAGGAAAAATGGTCCCAATGTTTGGGGAGTCCAGAAACAGGGGTCACAGTTTAAGAATGCTATGGCCATATAGGACTGAGATGAGGAAAAACTTTTTCATCCAGAGTTGTAAATCTGGAATTCTCTGCCACATAAGGAAGTGGAGGTCAATTCACTGGATGTGTTCAACAGAGTTAAATATAGTTCTTAGCACCAATGGAATTGAGGCATACGGGAAGAAAGCAGCTTCTCCAGAGATGCTGCCTGACCCACTGAGTTACTCCAGCACTTTGAGTCTTTTTTCCCTGTTGAATCACCCTCTGCTGACTCATGGTTGACTATCAACAGGAAGTATCTTTCTGCCCCTGATCCTCGCATTTGCTCCCAGTCTCAAATCTGGAATTTTCCATCCCACTCCCCCTTCCCCAAGTCCCCAATCCCTGGACTCTCCCATCACAGGTGTATAATCCCCTCTGCTCCATATCCCAGGGATTAGGCATGGACATGTTGGTCGCATGGGCGAGTTGGGCTGAGGGGCCAATTTCCATGCTGTATGACTCTATGACTTGAGCGGTGCAGAGAGGTAAAGGTTAGTGGAAGAAAAACTAACGGATGCTATTACCAGCATTCACAAGGATAAGATCTGGACGGGATGAGATAGTGGATGGGACGTGGAAATTCCAGGGGCGCAGTTTTAAAGTTGCTGCCTTAAAACGCTTGCAGCGACAGTGACCCAGTTTCGATCCCGACTACGGGTGCTGTCTGTACAGAGTTTATACATTCTCTCCGTGAGCTTTCTCCGAGATCTTCGATTTCCTCCCACACTCCAAAGACGTGCAGGTTTGCAGGTTAATTAGCTGCTCTAAATTTGTAAATTGTAATTTGTAAATTGTCCTAGCATGTAAATTGTCCTAGAGGCAGTGACTCTACAGTTGCGCCACTGTGCCATTCTTGAACTCTATATATGAGCTGTTCTGATCCGTTCTACCTTGTCTGACCTGCATCTTCTGCATGTGGTCTATTCTCAGTGCCCGCTCTCCAGTCGGCCAAATCCATCTGATGCACGTGTAGCCATGACACAGGTGACGGGTTTCCGAGTGGGTGCAGAGTGCTCGAGCTACAGTGAGCTGCACCAGGAGTACCGGCGCTACCAGAGGGACAACTCCGTGCAGATGTGGACCAGGCACTCGCAGACCATCGAGGCACAGCGGCGACGGGCACCCAAGCACTTGGGTGCCCGTCGCCGCTGCGCCTCGATGGTCCGCGAGTGCCTGGTCCACATCTGCACGGAAGTTTGCCGAGATCGACTACGCATGCATTCACGGCGGCAAGTTATTCAAGACCAAAGGATTCGGCAAACGGCCAATCCAGAGGTGAGGAAATACTTGCAGGGGCGGCACAGGGGCGCAGCTAGTAGAGCCGCTGCCTCACAACGCCAGGGATCCCGGTTCGACCCTGACCTCCGGTGTGCTCCGTGTGTGGAGTTTGCACGTCCTCTCTGTGACCAGCTGTGTTTCTTCTGTGTGCTTCAGTTTCCTCCAATATCCAAAACACGTGCGGGTTTCTTGGTTAATTGGCCCTCTATAAATTGTCCCGAATGTGTAGGGAGTGGATGACTAAGTGGGATAACATGAAACATGGAATACCCCTGCTCCTATTTCCTAAACTCTGATTTAAAGATGTTTTATCCTTTTAAATTTAATTATACAAGTTGAGCTGGGAAGTTAGTTTTGTTTAGAATTACAGCATGGTAACAGGCCTCTCGGCCCACCGAATCCACACTGACCATCAATCATCCATTCACACTAGTTCTATGTTAACCCACTTGCTCATCCACTCTCTTCACACTAGGGGCAATTTACAAAAGCAAATTAACCCACAAACCTGCTGGGATTGTCTAGAGTGGTAGTCATCCTACACAGAAATAGACCCTTCGGCCCAACTTGCACACGCTCATCGAGATGGCCCATGTACACCGGTCCCACCTGCCCGCGTTTGGCGCTTGTCCCTCAGAACCTTCCCTATCCATGTACCTTTCCAAATGTCTTTTAAATGCTATAATACCTGCCCCATCTACCTCCACTGGAGTCTAGTTTCATTTACCCACCGCAGTGTGCGGAAAAGGTTACCCCTTGGGTTCTTTTTTAAATAATAGGTGACGTTTCGGGTTGACACCCGTCTTCAGACTAAGAGTCAAGGGAGAGGGAAAATAGAAGTTTCCTCTAGTTTATTAATTTCTAGATTAATCGTTCTATTAATTTCACTGTCGTCTTGCTTAGTTTCACTGTTTGCATCTACTTGTTATCATCTTCACCACGGCCAACAATGGACCATTGTGGGCTCCACCTTTCCTTTATCATTGCTGCTGGCTTTGATTTGTTCTTTCATAACTTTCACTCATTTGTTCTTTGTACCCCTTCATCCCCTAGTTCCCTCTCCCGTGACTCTCAGTCTGATAAAGGCTCCCAACCCGAAATGTCACCTATTCCTTTTCTCCAGAGATGCTGCGTGACTCGCTGAGTTACTCCAGTATTTTGTGTCCATCTCCTTTGTTATGTACTATGTTATCTTACACCAATTCTGCATGAATCACATTTTATTGCAGCTGTTGCTTCAAGTCCCCCCAGTTTGTGAAGGAGTTTATTATCAGTCAAAGGGCATTCATTCAGCACACCATCTTGTCTTCCCACTTACACTGCTTGATGGCCAATGTAAATCTAATATTTCTGTTGGATTCTGTGATGATTGTAAAAGATAGCTATACACTGCTGGCCTGAATCATCCTACCACAACTAGAGAGCAGTCCTGAACTGCCATCTTCCTCATTGGTGACCCTCGGATTATCTTTGTTATTCCCTTATCATGTATCTATACACTGTAAATGCTCAATTGTAATCATGTATTCCCACTAACTGGTTAGTATGCAACAAAAGCTTTTCACTGTAACTCGGTGACAATAAACTAAACTGAGCAAAACTGAAGAAGGGTCTCAATCTGAAGCATCACCTATTCCTTTTCTCCAGAGATGATGCCGGACCCGCTGAGTTAACATAGAAACATAGGTGCAGGAGGAGGCCATTCAGCCCTTCGAGCCAGCACCGCCATTCATTGTGATCATGGCTGATCGTCCCTATCAATAAACCGTGCCTGCCTTCTCCCCATATCCCTCGACTCCACTAGCCCCTAGAGCTATATCTAACTCTATCTTAAATCCATCCAGTAACCTGGCCTCCACTGCCCTCTGTGGCAGGGATTCCATAAATTCACAATTTTTTCTCACCTCTGTCTTAAATGGCCTCCCCTTTATTCTAAGACTGTGGCCCCTGGTTCTGGACTCACCCAACATTGGGAACATTTTTCCTGCATCTAGCTTGTCCAGTCCTTTTATAATTTTATATGTTTCTATAAGATCCCCCTCATCCTTCTAAACTCCAGTGACCACAAGCCTAGTCTTTTCAATCTTACCTCATATGACAGTCCCGCCATCCCAGGGATCAATCTCGTGAACCTACGCTGCACTGCCTCAATCACAAGGATGGCCTTCCTCAAATTAGGAGACCAAAACTGTACACAATACTCCAGATGTGGTCTCACCAGAGCCCTATACAACTGCAGAAGAACCTCTTTAATCCTATACTGAAATCCTCTTGTTATGAAGGCCAACATTCCATTAGTTTTCTTCACTGCCTGCTGTACCTGTAAGCCAACTTTCAGTGGCCGGTGTACAACGACGCCCAGGTCTCGCTGCACCTCCCCCTTACCTAACCCAACCCCATTGAGATAATAATCTGCCCCGTTTTTGCCGCCAAATTAGATAACCTCACATTTATCTATATTATACTGCATCTGCCACGCATCTGCCCACTCACTCAACCTGTCCAGGTCACCCTGCAACCTCCTAACATCCTCTTCACAGCTCACACTGCCACCCAGTTTTGTGTCATCCGCAAACTTGCTAGTGTTGCTCCTAATTCCCTCTTTCAAATCATTAATATATATGGTAAACAGTTGCGGCCCCAACACCGAGCCTTGCGGCACTCCACTCGCCACGGCCTGCCATTCTGATCTGCCAACCAATTTTCTATCCATGTCAACACCCTACCCCCAATACCATCTGCTCTAATTTTAGTCACAAGTCTCCCGTGTGGGACCTTATCAAAGGCTTTCTGAAAGTCTAGATACACTACATCCACTCACACCCCTTCACCCATTTTACTTGTCACATCCTCAAAAAATTACAGAAGATTAGTCAAGCATGATTTCCCTTTCATAAATCCATGTTGACTTCGACTAATCATTTTACTGCTATCCAAATGCCCCATTATTACCTCCTTAATAATTGACTACAGCATCTTTCCCACCACCGAAGTCAGGCTAACTGGTCTGTAATTCCCCGTTTTCTCTCTCGCTCCTTTCTTGAAAAGTGGGATAACATTAGCTATCCTCCAATCCACAGGAACTGATCCTGAATCTATTGAACATTGGAAAATGATCACCAATGCGTCCATTATTTCTAGAGCCACCTCCCTGAGGACCCTGGGATGCAGACCATCTGGCCCAGGGGATTTATCATCCTTCAGTCCCATTAGCCTACCCAATACTATTTCTCGCCTAATGAAAATTTCTTTCAGTTCCTCGACTCCCTTAGATCCTCTGTCCTCCAGTAGATCTGGGAGATTGTTCGTGTTTTCCTTAGTGAAGACAGATCCAGCATTTTGTGTCTATCGACTGCTGCTTACACACTACCTCCCACTGTCTTTTTCAGAACCAACAAGATGAAGTGTCCGTGTATGATTAAAGTCCATCTTTCTGCAGATGGAGACAAGTTTGTGGTGAAAGAGATGAATGAATCGCATAACCACACAGTGCCGCAGGTAAAAACAGAACACACACACCAGCCAGGTGGAGTTTTTGTATCTGCCGCTGCTTCAGATTGTCGTGTGTGTGTGTGGTCCCACCTCTACACATTTTCAGAGAGCATTATACTACTTCTGTAGACGCTGGGCTATTGAATATTTCACTTCAGAGATACAGTGCAGAAACAGGCCCTTTGGCCCACCGAGTCCACGCCGACCAGCGATCCCCACACGTTAACACTATCCTACACACACTAGGGACAATTCACACATACACTAACCCAATTATCCTACATATCTGTACATCTTTAGAGTGTAAGGAAACCGAAGATCTCGGAGAAAACCCATGCAGGTCGTGGGGAGAACGTAAAAACTCCGTACAGACAGCACTTGTAGTCAGGATCAAAGCCGGGTCTCCGGCGCTGCAAGCTGTAAGGCAGCAATTCTACCGCTGCTCCACCGTGCCAAGCTTATAAGAACTCCGCCTCTTTGACCGTGAGAGAATGTTACCTGAGGCACCAAGGCATATCGGTGGGACTTAAAGCTGTAGGCTGCAATGAAATCGGATTTGTGCAGAATTGGTTCAAGATAACATAATACATAGCAACAAAGATAGACACAGCAAGCTGGAGTAACTCAGTGGGTTAAGCATCATATCTGCAGAAAAGGAATAGGTGACGTTTTGGTTCCTTCCCGGCTGGTCTGAAGAAAGGTCTCGACCAGAAAAGTCTCCAGAGATGTTGTCTGACCCGCTGAGTTACTCCAGCTTTTTGTGATTATGTTTGGTACAAACTAGAATCCGCAGTTTAGTTTGGACATACAGCGTGGAAACAGGCCCTTCGGCCCACCGAGTCCAGGCCGACCAGCAATCCCTGCACATCAACACTAATCTACTCTACACACATTAGGGACAACTTTCAATTCTACCAAGCCCATTAGCCTATAATCCTGCACATCTTTAGAGTGTGGGAGGAAACCGCAGCTCTCAAAGAAAACCCACGGGGAGAACGTACAAACTCCGTACAGACAGCGCCCGTAGTCAGGATGAAACCCGGTCTCTGGCGCTGTAAAGCCGCAACTCTACCGCTGCACCACCGTGCTGTCCCTATACATAGAACATAACAAGATGGGTGCTTGACGGTCATTGACGACAATGTAGGTGGAAGAGCCGGTGTGATTCTATGGGATAATATCACACTCCCCCACTGAGATATCAATCCAGCATCTGAACTCTGACAACCTGGTCAACGGGAGATGCCAATTGTCACATCCAAACACCCTTTCGTTACCTTGTTCAATTCCAATCAAAATTAAGTAAGAAAGGATATTAATGTTTTCTTCCACAATATCACTAGTCATTTCCCCAACAGTAACAAGTTTTATTTACGTAGTTCTTCTAACGCACTAAAAATATCTCCCGCATTCAGGTACATTATCAAAGTAATTGATGTGAACTGCCTTCGCAGGGATTCTGGAGATGACCTATAACTTGGGTGGAGATGGTGGGTTTCAAGGAATGTCTTATAATGGGGTTTAAGGAGGCAAGAGTGTCTGAGGGTGATCTGAAAGAGGTATATCTGTTGATGAGAGGCATAGAATGGAGACCCTCGTACTATCTTTAATTGGACTTTACTGGACTTTATCTGATGCTAAACATTATTCCCTTTATCCTGCATCTGTACACTGTGGATGGCTTAGACACAGAAATCCAGAGGAACTCAGCAGGTTAGACAGCATCTCTGGAGAAATGGAATAGGTGACATTTCGGGTCAAGACCCTTCTTCAGACCTGGAGAAAAGGAATACTTGACGTTTTAGGGAGAAACCCCTCTTCAGATCAGAAAAGGAATAGGTGAAGTTTGGGGTCGAGACCCTTCTTCAGATTGATGCTTCCTGACCCGCTGAGTTACTCCAGCTTTTTGTATCCATCTTCGGTTTAAACCAGCCTCTGCAGTTCCTCTGTGGACGGCTTGATTGTAATCATGGATAGCACGCAACAACAAAAGCTTTTTGGTACACGTGACAAGAAACTAGACTAAACTAGATGGGGAAGATGTTCCGAATGTTTTTCCCCATTGTAGTTGTGGAGGAGGAGAGACACATAGATGGAGAAAGTTCCAAATAACTGCTAAAGGCATTGTCAATTGCACAGGGATTAAAATTCAGGAATGGGCTTGGGCCAGTTGGAGAGATTATGTATTATATATATATGACCTGGACGTAAATGTAGAAGGATTGGTGAGTAAGTTTGCAAATGACACCAAAATTAGGAGTTACAGACAGCAAGAAATGCTGTCGGAAGATAGCAGAAAATAGACCAACTGCAGAAAGGGGCAGAGAAACGGCAGATGGAGTGTGATATGATGCACTTTGAAAGGTGACCACAAGCCTAGTCTTTTCAATCTTACCTCATATGACAGTCCCGCCATCCCAGGGATCAATCTCGTGAACCTACGCTGCACTGCCTCAATCACAAGGATGGCCTTCCTCAAATTAGGAGACCAAAACTGTACACAATACTCCAGATGTGGTCTCACCAGAGCCCTATACAACTGCAGAAGAACCTCTTTAATCCTATACTGAAATCCTCTTGTTATGAAGGCCAACATTCCATTAGTTTTCTTCACTGCCTGCTGTACCTGTAAGCCAACTTTCAGTGGCCGGTGTACAACGACGCCCAGGTCTCGCTGCACCTCCCCCTTACCTAACCCAACCCCATTGAGATAATAATCTGCCCCGTTTTTGCCGCCAAATTAGATAACCTCACATTTATCTATATTATACTGCATCTGCCACGCATCTGCCCACTCACTCAACCTGTCCAGGTCACCCTGCAACCTCCTAACATCCTCTTCACAGCTCACACTGCCACCCAGTTTTGTGTCATCCGCAAACTTGCTAGTGTTGCTCCTAATTCCCTCTTTCAAATCATTAATATATATGGTAAACAGTTGCGGCCCCAACACCGAGCCTTGCGGCACTCCACTCGCCACGGCCTGCCATTCTGATCTGCCAACCAATTTTCTATCCATGTCAACACCCTACCCCCAATACCATCTGCTCTAATTTTAGTCACAAGTCTCCCGTGTGGGACCTTATCAAAGGCTTTCTGAAAGTCTAGATACACTACATCCACTCGCACCCCTTCACCCATTTTACTTGTCACATCCTCAAAAAATTACAGATTAGTCAAGCATGATTTCCCTTTCATAAATCCATGTTGACTTCGACTAATCATTTTACTGCTATCCAAATGCCCCATTATTACCTCCTTAATAATTGACTATAGCATCTTTCCCACCACCGAAGTCAGGCTAACTGGTCTGTAATTCCCCGTTTTCTCTCTCGCTCCTTTCTTGAAAAGTGGGATAACATTAGCTATCCTCCAATCCACAGGAACTGATCCTGAATCTATTGAACATTGGAAAATGATCACCAATGCGTCCATTATTTCTAGAGCCACCTCCCTGAGGACCCTGGGATGCAGACCATCTGGCCCAGGGGATTTATCATCCTTCAGTCCCATTAGCCTACCCAATACTATTTCTCGCCTAATGAAAATTTCTTTCAGTTCCTCGACTCCCTTAGATCCTCTGTCCTCCAGTAGATCTGGGAGATTGTTCGTGTTTTCCTTAGTGAAGACAGATCCAGCATTTTGTGTCTATCGACTGCTGCTTACACACTACCTCCCACTGTCTTTTTCAGAACCAACAAGATGAAGTGTCCGTGTATGATTAAAGTCCATCTTTCTGCAGATGGAGACAAGTTTGTGGTGAAAGAGATGAATGAATCGCATAACCACACAGTGCCGCAGGTAAAAACAGAACACACACACCAGCCAGGTGGAGTTTTTGTATCTGCCGCTGCTTCAGATTGTCGTGTGTGTGTGTGGTCCCACCTCTACACATTTTCAGAGAGCATTATACTACTTCTGTAGACGCTGGGCTATTGAATATTTCACTTCAGAGATACAGTGCAGAAACAGGCCCTTTGGCCCACCGAGTCCACGCCGACCAGCGATCCCCACACGTTAACACTATCCTACACACACTAGGGACAATTCACACATACACTAACCCAATTATCCTACATATCTGTACATCTTTAGAGTGTAAGGAAACCGAAGATCTCGGAGAAAACCCATGCAGGTCGTGGGGAGAACGTAAAAACTCCGTACAGACAGCACTTGTAGTCAGGATCAAAGCCGGGTCTCCGGCGCTGCAAGCTGTAAGGCAGCAATTCTACCGCTGCTCCACCGTGCCAAGCTTATAAGAACTCCGCCTCTTTGACCGTGAGAGAATGTTACCTGAGGCACCAAGGCATATCGGTGGGACTTAAAGCTGTAGGCTGCAATGAAATCGGATTTGTGCAGAATTGGTTCAAGATAACATAATACATAGCAACAAAGATAGACACAGCAAGCTGGAGTAACTCAGTGGGTTAAGCATCATATCTACAGAAAAGGAATAGGTGACGTTTTGGTTCCTTCCCGGCTGGTCTGAAGAAAGGTCTCGACCAGAAAAGTCTCCAGAGATGTTGTCTGACCCGCTGAGTTACTCCAGCTTTTTGTGATTATGTTTGGTACAAACTAGAATCCGCAGTTTAGTTTGGACATACAGCGTGGAAACAGGCCCTTCGGCCCACCGAGTCCAGGCCGACCAGCAATCCCTGCACATCAACACTAATCTACTCTACACACATTAGGGACAACTTTCAATTCTACCAAGCCCATTAGCCTATAATCCTGCACATCTTTAGAGTGTGGGAGGAAACCGCAGCTCTCAAAGAAAACCCACGGGGAGAACGTACAAACTCCGTACAGACAGCGCCCGTAGTCAGGATGAAACCCGGTCTCTGGCGCTGTAAAGCCGCAACTCTACCGCTGCGCCACCGTGCTGTCCCTATACATAGAACATAACAAGATGGGTGCTTGACGGTCATTGACGACAATGTAGGTGGAAGAGCCGGTGTGATTCTATGGGATAATATCACACTCCCCCACTGAGATATCAATCCAGCATCTGAACTCTGACAACCTGGTCAACGGGAGATGCCAATTGTCACATCCAAACACCCTTTCGTTACCTTGTTCAATTCCAATCAAAATTAAGTAAGAAAGGATATTAATGTTTTCTTCCACAATATCACTAGTCATTTCCCCAACAGTAACAAGTTTTATTTACGTAGTTCTTCTAACGCACTAAAAATATCTCCCGCATTCAGGTACATTATCAAAGTAATTGATGTGAACTGCCTTCGCAGGGATTCTGGAGATGACCTATAACTTGGGTGGAGATGGTGGGTTTCAAGGAATGTCTTATAATGGGGTTTAAGGAGGCAAGAGTGTCTGAGGGTGATCTGAAAGAGGTATATCTGTTGATGAGAGGCATAGAATGGAGACCCTCGCACTATCTTTAATTGGACTTTACTGGACTTTAGCTGATGCTAAACATTATTCCCTTTATCCTGCATCTGTACACTGTGGATGGCTTAGACACAGAAATCCAGAGGAACTCAGCAGGTTAGACAGCATCTCTGGAGAAATGGAATAGGTGACATTTCGGGTCAAGACCCTTCTTCAGACCTGGAGAAAAGGAATACTTGACGTTTTAGGGAGAAACCCCTCTTCAGATCAGAAAAGGAATAGGTGAAGTTTGGGGTCGAGACCCTTCTTCAGATTGATGCTTCCTGACCCGCTGAGTTACTCCAGCTTTTTGTATCCATCTTCGGTTTAAACCAGCCTCTGCAGTTCCTCTGTGGACGGCTTGATTGTAATCATGGATAGCACGCAACAACAAAAGCTTTTTGGTACACGTGACAAGAAACTAGACTAAACTAGATGGGGAAGATGTTCCGAATGTTTTTCCCCATTGTAGTTGTGGAGGAGGAGAGACACATAGATGGAGAAAGTTCCAAATAACTGCTAAAGGCATTGTCAATTGCACAGGGATTAAAATTCAGGAATGGGCTTGGGCCAGTTGGAGAGATTATGTATTATATATATATGACCTGGACGTAAATGTAGAAGGATTGGTGAGTAAGTTTGCAAATGACACCAAAATTAGGAGTTACAGACAGCAAGAAATGCTGTCGGAAGATAGCAGAAAATAGACCAACTGCAGAAAGGGGCAGAGAAACGGCAGATGGAGTGTGATATGATGCACTTTGAAAGGTGACCACAAGCCTAGTCTTTTCAATCTTACCTCATATGACAGTCCCGCCATCCCAGGGATCAATCTCGTGAACCTACGCTGCACTGCCTCAATCACAAGGATGGCCTTCCTCAAATTAGGAGACCAAAACTGTACACAATACTCCAGATGTGGTCTCACCAGAGCCCTATACAACTGCAGAAGAACCTCTTTAATCCTATACTGAAATCCTCTTGTTATGAAGGCCAACATTCCATTAGTTTTCTTCACTGCCTGCTGTACCTGTAAGCCAACTTTCAGTGGCCGGTGTACAACGACGCCCAGGTCTCGCTGCACCTCCCCCTTACCTAACCCAACCCCATTGAGATAATAATCTGCCCCGTTTTTGCCGCCAAATTAGATAACCTCACATTTATCTATATTATACTGCATCTGCCACGCATCTGCCCACTCACTCAACCTGTCCAGGTCACCCTGCAACCTCCTAACATCCTCTTCACAGCTCACACTGCCACCCAGTTTTGTGTCATCCGCAAACTTGCTAGTGTTGCTCCTAATTCCCTCTTTCAAATCATTAATATATATGGTAAACAGTTGCGGCCCCAACACCGAGCCTTGCGGCACTCCACTCGCCACGGCCTGCCATTCTGATCTGCCAACCAATTTTCTATCCATGTCAACACCCTACCCCCAATACCATCTGCTCTAATTTTAGTCACAAGTCTCCCGTGTGGGACCTTATCAAAGGCTTTCTGAAAGTCTAGATACACTACATCCACTCACACCCCTTCACCCATTTTACTTGTCACATCCTCAAAAAATTACAGAAGATTAGTCAAGCATGATTTCCCTTTCATAAATCCATGTTGACTTCGACTAATCATTTTACTGCTATCCAAATGCCCCATTATTACCTCCTTAATAATTGACTACAGCATCTTTCCCACCACCGAAGTCAGGCTAACTGGTCTGTAATTCCCCGTTTTCTCTCTCGCTCCTTTCTTGAAAAGTGGGATAACATTAGCTATCCTCCAATCCACAGGAACTGATCCTGAATCTATTGAACATTGGAAAATGATCACCAATGCGTCCATTATTTCTAGAGCCACCTCCCTGAGGACCCTGGGATGCAGACCATCTGGCCCAGGGGATTTATCATCCTTCAGTCCCATTAGCCTACCCAATACTATTTCTCGCCTAATGAAAATTTCTTTCAGTTCCTCGACTCCCTTAGATCCTCTGTCCTCCAGTAGATCTGGGAGATTGTTCGTGTTTTCCTTAGTGAAGACAGATCCAGCATTTTGTGTCTATCGACTGCTGCTTACACACTACCTCCCACTGTCTTTTTCAGAACCAACAAGATGAAGTGTCCGTGTATGATTAAAGTCCATCTTTCTGCAGATGGAGACAAGTTTGTGGTGAAAGAGATGAATGAATCGCATAACCACACAGTGCCGCAGGTAAAAACAGAACACACACACCAGCCAGGTGGAGTTTTTTTATCTGCCGCTGCTTCAGATTGTCGTGTGTGTGTGTGGTCCCACCTCTACACATTTTCAGAGAGCATTATACTACTTCTGTAGACGCTGGGCTATTGAATATTTCACTTCAGAGATACAGTGCAGAAACAGGCCCTTTGGCCCACCGAGTCCACGCTGACCAGCGATCCCCACACGTTAACACTATCCTACACACACTAGGGACAATTCACACATACACTAACCCAATTATCCTACATATCTGTACATCTTTAGAGTGTAAGGAAACCGAAGATCTCGGAGAAAACCCATGCAGGTCGTGGGGAGAACGTAAAAACTCCGTACAGACAGCACTTGTAGTCAGGATCAAAGCCGGGTCTCCGGCGCTGCAAGCTGTAAGGCAGCAATTCTACCGCTGCTCCACCATGCCAAGCTTATAAGAACTCCGCCTCTTTGACCGTGAGAGAATGTTACCTGAGGCACCAAGGCATATCGGTGGGACTTAAAGCTGTAGGCTGCAATGAAATCGGATTTGTGCAGAATTGGTTCAAGATAACATAATACATAGCAACAAAGATAGACACAGCAAGCTGGAGTAACTCAGTGGATTAAGCATCATATCTGCAGAAAAGGAATAGGTGACGTTTTGGTTCCTTCCCGGCTGGTCTGAAGAAAGGTCTCGACCAGAAAAGTCTCCAGAGATGTTGTCTGACCCGCTGAGTTACTCCAGCTTTTTGTGATTATGTTTGGTACAAACTAGAATCCGCAGTTTAGTTTGGACATACAGCGTGGAAACAGGCCCTTCGGCCCACCGAGTCCAGGCCGACCAGCAATCCCTGCACATCAACACTAATCTACTCTACACACATTAGGGACAACTTTCAATTCTACCAAGCCCATTAGCCTATAATCCTGCACATCTTTAGAGTGTGGGAGGAAACCGCAGCTCTCAAAGAAAACCCACGGGGAGAACGTACAAACTCCGTACAGACAGCGCCCGTAGTCAGGATGAAACCCGGTCTCTGGCGCTGTAAAGCCGCAACTCTACCGCTGCGCCACCGTGCTGTCCCTATACATAGAACATAACAAGATGGGTGCTTGACGGTCATTGACGACAATGTAGGTGGAAGAGCCGGTGTGATTCTATGGGATAATATCACACTCCCCCACTGAGATATCAATCCAGCATCTGAACTCTGACAACCTGGTCAACGGGAGATGCCAATTGTCACATCCAAACACCCTTTCGTTACCTTGTTCAATTCCAATCAAAATTAAGTAAGAAAGGATATTAATGTTTTCTTCCACAATATCACTAGTCATTTCCCCAACAGTAACAAGTTTTATTTACGTAGTTCTTCTAACGCACTAAAAATATCTCCCGCATTCAGGTACATTATCAAAGTAATTGATGTGAACTGCCTTTGCAGGGATTCTGGAGATGACCTATAACTTGGGTGGAGATGGTGGGTTTCAAGGAATGTCTTATAATGGGGTTTAAGGAGGCAAGAGTGTCTGAGGGTGATCTGAAAGAGGTATATCTGTTGATGAGAGGCATAGAATGGAGACCCTCGCACTATCTTTAATTGGACTTTACTGGACTTTATCTGATGCTAAACATTATTCCCTTTATCCTGCATCTGTACACTGTGGATGGCTTAGACACAGAAATCCAGAGGAACTCAGCAGGTTAGACAGCATCTCTGGAAAAATGGAATAGGTGACATTTCGGGTCAAGACCCTTCTTCAGACCTGGAGAAAAGGAATACTTGACGTTTTAGGGAGAAACCCCTCTTCAGATCAGAAAAGGAATAGGTGAAGTTTGGGGTCGAGACCCTTCTTCAGATTGATGCTTCCTGACCCGCTGAGTTACTCCAGCTTTTTGTATCCATCTTCGGTTTAAACCAGCCTCTGCAGTTCCTCTGTGGACGGCTTGATTGTAATCATGGATAGCACGCAACAACAAAAGCTTTTTGGTACACGTGACAAGAAACTAGACTAAACTAGATGGGGAAGATGTTCCGAATGTTTTTCCCCATTGTAGTTGTGGAGGAGGAGAGACACATAGATGGAGAAAGTTCCAAATAACTGCTAAAGGCATTGTCAATTGCACAGGGATTAAAATTCAGGAATGGGCTTGGGCCAGTTGGAGAGATTATGTATTATATATATATGACCTGGACGTAAATGTAGAAGGATTGGTGAGTAAGTTTGCAAATGACACCAAAATTAGGAGTTACAGACAGCAAGAAATGCTGTCGGAAGATAGCAGAAAATAGACCAACTGCAGAAAGGGGCAGAGAAACGGCAGATGGAGTGTGATATGATGCACTTTGAAAGGTTTAATGTAAGGGGAGAGTATACAGTTAATGGCATGACCCTCCTAACCCCATTCTCCAGTCTTCTCCCAATAACCCCTGACACCTCTACCAATGAACAATCCATCTATCTCTGCCATAAAAATATCCATTGACTTGGCCTCCACAAATTTCTGTGGCAAAGAATTCCACCGAATCACCACCCTCTGATTAAATAAATTCCTCCTCCTGTCCTTCCTAAAGGAATGTCCTTTAATTCTGAGTGGATGGCCTTTAGTCCAACACTCTCCCAGTAGTCGAAACATCCTCTCCGCATCCACTCCATCCAAGCCTTTCACTACTCGGTACGTTTCAATGAGGTCCCCCCTGATTCTTCTAAACTCTAGAGAGTACAGGCCTGGTGCCGTCAAACGCGCATCATATGTTAACCAGTATGGGTTAAGCGTATGGTATGCTTGTCTACTGTGCCATGGGGTATTGACTATAAGAGTCAGCAAGTCATGATGCAGCTCTATTGGGCTTTAGTTAGACTGCATTTGAAGTATTACGTGTAGTTCTTGTCGCCCCATTATAGGAAAGATGTGGAGGCTTTGGAGAGGGTGCAGAGGAGGTTTACCAGAATGCTCCCTGGATTAGAATGTTTCAGCTACAGGGGGAGGTTGGATAAACTTGGGTTATTTTTCTGGAACGTCAGAGGTTGAGGGAAGACTGGATAGAAGTATATAAAGTTATGCGAGGCATAAATAAGGTAATCAGAGGCTTTTTCCCAGGGTGGAAATGTCCAACACTAGAGGGCCTAGCTATATTGTGAGAGGAGGAAAGTTTAATGTGCAAGGCAAGATTTTTACACAGAGAGGGGTGGGGGTGGGGAATGCACTGCCAGAGATGGTGGTGGATGCAGATACCACAGTGGTGTTTAAGAGGCTTTGGGATAGGCACATGGAAGTTCAGGGACTAGAGAGATATGGATCTTGTACAGGGAGATGAGATCAGTTTAACTTGGAATCATGTTTGGCACAGATAATGTGGGCTGGAGGGCCCATTCCTGTGCTGTACTGTTCTGTGTTCTAATACGGGATCTTAGCTTAGTTTACTGATGGAAACATAGGCCTACCTAGTCCACGCTGATCATCGACCACATGTTAGCACTAGTTCTATGTTATCCTACTTTCTCATCCACTCCTGACCCGCTTGGGGCAATTTACAGAGGACAAATGATCTCCAAACCGGATGTCGTTTTTGGGATGTGGGAAGAAACCGGAGCACCCAGAAGAAACCCACGCAGTCACAGGGAGAAGGTGCAAACCCCACGTGGGTGACACCCAGGGTCAGGATCAAACCTGGATCTGTGCCACTGTGAGGTCACAGCTCTACCAGTTGTGCCACCGTGCTGCCCGCCCCGACGTATCTGGTGGCACAATCCTCATCCCATTCCTGACCTCCTGTAGAATGAGAAATGAATGAGTTACTGCAACATGGAGGAACAGCACCTGTATTCCGTTTGGGTTGCTTACAACCCAACAGTATGAACATTGAATTCACCAATTTTAGGCAATAAACCTACAATCAACCCTCCTTTTTTCCTTTCCTCATCCCCCCCCCCCCCCCCTCTTCCTCCTATATTCCTTTGTCCTCTGACTGCTTAGCTCGCATCAAAAGCTTTTCACTGTACCTTGGTACAGATGACATTAAACTAAACTGACCCTACGACTTTGCTTATACCCCACAGGAAGAGGAGAGGCTCCAGCACCAAAGGCTCTGTGTTAAAGCGCTGCGCGTGGACCCCACTTCCATCGTCTCGCTGCGGAGTAATGGAGCGGGTGTCAAGGTGCAGCTGGGGGAGGTTGCCGGCGTGCCCATAGCCCCGCACGCAAGGAGAAATGTGGCGAGTTCAAGGTCAACAAAACCGACTTGGAGAAGATGGTGCCCACACTGGCGGCCGTCAAGGGTAAGGTCACAAGGAATAGTAGAATTAGGCCATTCGGCCCATCAAGTCTACTCCGTCATTCAATCATGGCTGATCTATCTATCTCAGAATAAAAGGACGTACCTTTGGAAAGGAGATGAGAAGGAATTTCATTAGTCAGAGGGTGGTGAATGTGTGGAATTCATTGCCACAGAAGGCTGTGGAGGCCAAATCTGTGGCTATTTATAAAGGAGAGATTGACAGGTTCTTGATTAGTAAGGACGGCAAAAGGTGCGGGGAGGGCAGGAGAATGGGGTTGAGAGGGAAAGATAGATCAGCCATTCACTCTACCCAGGCATTTCACTATCTGGTAAGTTTCAATGAGGTCCCTCCTCATCCTTCGAAACTCCAGCGAGTACAGGCCCAGTGCGGTCAAACGCTCATCAGATGTTAACCCAGACATTCCTGGTATCATTCTCGTAAACCTCCTCTGGACCCTCTCTACCGCCAGCACATCCTTCCTTAGACATGAGGCCAAAACTGCTTGCAAGACTCCAAATAAATGGCTGCGGATTAAGTGTGGATTAATTAAAAATGTCATAGTTAGGGACTCGTTGGGAACAAGTGACCACAATATGGTCGAATTCCATATTCAAATAGAAGGGGAGCAGGTTGAAACTCAGGCTAGGGTACTTAGTCTAAATAAAGGGGATTATGAAGGTATGAGGACTGAGCTGATCAAAGTTGACTGGGATAGTAGACTCAAGAATAAGACGGTACATGAGCAGTGGTGTACGTTTAAGGATCTACTGTATAACCTTCAAGAAAAATTTATTCCTATGAAGAAAAAAAGGGGTAAGGGTAAGAACAGTCAGCCATGGCTCAGTAAAACTATAAAGGATAGTATTCGGCTGAAGGCAAGGGCATACAAGGTAGCCAGAGATAGTGGGAGGGTAGAGGATTGGGAAGCATTTAAAGGTCAGCAAAAAATAACTAAGAGATTAATTAAGACGGGGAAAATAGACTATGAAAGGAATTTAGCGAACAACATAAAAACTAATAGTAAGAGTTTTTATAGCTATATAAAAAGAACGTTGGTCCATTGGAGGGTGAGACTGGAGAGTTGTTGGTGGGGAACATGGAAATGGCAAAGGCATTAAACGAGTATTTTGTATCAGTCTTCACCATAGAAGACACAAAAAATATTCCAACGCTGGATAAACAGGGGGCGGTAGGAATGGAGGAGCTAAATACTATTAAGATCACCAAGGAGGTGGTATTAGGGAAATTAATGAGACTGAAGGAGGATAAATCCCCTGGGCCTGATGGATTACATCCAAGGGTCTTGAGGGAGATAGCGGTGGGGATTGTGGATGCATTGGTGATAATTTTCCAAAACTCCCTGGAGGCAGGAATGGTCCCAGTGGATTGGAAAATGGCCAATGTAACACCTATATTTAAAAAAGGAAGTAAACAGAAGGCGGGTAACTATAGACCGGTTAGTCTAACATCGGTGGTGGGTAAAATGTTAGAGACAATTATTAAAGAAACACTAACAGGGCACTTGGATGGACATGACTTCATCGGACAGAACCAGCATGGTTTTGTGAAGGGGAAGTCCTGTTTAACGAATCTGCTCGAATTCTTTGAGGAAGTAACAACCCGGGTGGATAAAGGGGAACCGGTGGATGTGGTATACTTGGACTTCCAAAAGGCTTTTGACAAGGTGCCACATAAGAGACTATTGCTAAAAATAAAAAATTATGGGATTGGGGGTAATATATTAGCATGGGTAGAGGATTGGCTAACAAATAGGAAGCAGAGAGTGGGGATAAATGGTTCATATTCGGGATGGCAACCGGTAACTAGCGGGGTTCCGCAAGGGTCGGTGCTGGGACCCCAGTTGTTCACAATTTATATAAATGATTTGGAGGAGGGAACCAAGTGTAATATATCAAAATTTGCGGACGATACAAAAATGGGAAGAAAAGTAGGGGATGAGGAGGATAGGAAGAGTCTGCAAAAGGATATAGATAAGCTAGGTGAGTGGGCAACAACTTGGCAGATGAAATTTAATACTAATAAATGTGAAGTCATTCACTTTGGGAAAAAAAATGATAGGGCAAGTTATTTTCTAAATGAGGAGGAGCTGCGCTGTAATGCAACGCAAAGGGATCTAGGGGTAGTAGTACATGAATCACTAAAAGTTAGTATGCAGGTGCAGCAAGCTATCAGGAAGGCCAATGGAGTTTTGGCCTTTATTGCTAGGGGGATTGAGTATAAAAACACGGAGGTCTTGCTGCAGCTGTACACAGTATTAGTGAGACCACATTTGGAATACTGTGTACAGTTCTGGGGTCCATACTTAAGAAAGGATGTACTGGCCCTGGAGGCAGTGCAGCGAAGGTTTACAAGATTAATTCCTGCAATGAGGGGATTGACATATGAGGAAAGGTTAAGTAGGCTGGAACTCTACTCTTTGGAGTTTAGAAGAATGAGAGGCGATCTCATTGAAACATATAAGATCGTGAGGGGCCTTGATCGGGTGGATGCACCGAGGATGTTCCCAATGATCGGGGAAACTAGAACTAGGGGACATAGTTGCAGAATAAGGGGGGGCTCTTTTAAAACTGAGATGAGGAAGAACTTCTTCACCCAGAGGGTGGTTAATTTATGGAATTCACTGCCCCAGGGAGCAGTGGAAGCAGAAACATTAAATATATTTAAGTCTAAAATAGATGGTTTTTTAGCTGCCAAGGGGATAAGGGGCTACGGGGAGAGGGCAGGGATATGGACCTAGGTAGGGTTAGTATAGTAAGACCTGAGTGATCTCCTGGACAAGTGTCGATCGCCTGGATTGGGGTCGGAGAGGAATTTCCCGGATTTTTTTCCCGAATTGGACCTGGGTTTTTATCCGTTTTTTTGCCTCCCCCAGGAGATCACGCGGTTCTTGGGGTGGAGAGGGGTGATAGTGGTATAAAGGGGAGGGTAGTGTCTTGTGTTCTGTGTCTTGTGTCTACTGTTTGTGGGTAGGGGTGTTTGTTTGGTGTTCAGCCATGAGCGAATGGCGGTGCGGGCTCGATGGACCTGGTGGTCTGCTCTCGCACCTACTTTCTATGATTCTATGGATCCTCCTTCCCCCATCTCACGATAGTATACTGTCTTGTCACTAGATCACTCCCTCCTCTACCCTAGGATAATCAATGACTTTTACACTTTAGAGATACAGCGCGGAAACTGGCCGTTAGTCCCACCGAGTTGGTGCCGACCAGCAATGATCCTGTACGCTACCTTACACACACAAAGGACAATTTTTTTTACAACTTGCTGAAGCCAAATAACCTACAATAGACAATAAACAATAGACAATAGGTGCAGGAGTAGGCCATTCGGCCCTTCGAGCCAGCACTGCCATTCACTGTGATCATGGCTGATCATTCACAATCGGTACCCCGTTCCTGCCTTCTCCCCATTTCCCCTGACTCCGCTATATTTCCAAGTCCCCAATCCTGCGTTTGGAGTGTGGGAGCAAACCAGAACACCCGAAAAAAAACCATGAAAGTACAAAGTCCATACAGACTGCACCCATAGTCAAGATGGAACCCGGGTCTCTTGCACTGTAAGGCAGCAACTCTACCGCTGTTTCCCCAATAGTTTCTCATTGGATCGCTCTTGGATCGTGCCACGCTCTCTTTAGATGATTCTTCTCTCCTGTAACCCCCACCCATCCCGCAGTTCCTTCCTCCACCTGTCACTTGCTGGGCTTTGTCCTGCCCCCACCTCTCTTCACTTCACCATTCTTGTCCTGCCCCCACCACAACCTGCCACAATTAGTTTGAAGAAAGGTCCCGACCTGAAAGATCACATATCCATGTTTTCCAGACATGTGTAGGAAGGAACTGCAGATGCTGGTTTACGCCGGAGATAGACACAAAATGCTGCAGTATCTCAGTGGGTCAGGCAGCATCTCTGGAGAAAAAGAATAGGTGATGTTTCAGGTCAAGACCCTTCCCCAGACCGAGAGTCAGGGGAGAGGGAAACTCCAGAGATGCTGCCTGACCTGCTGAGTTACTCTCGCACTTTGTCTTTTGTCAGGAACCAGCATCATCAGATCCTTGTTTCTCCAGAGTTTGATAGAGCTGCATCTTGACTATCTGACTCTTGTACTCAGTGACCGACCGATGAAGGCAAACGTACCTCACCACTGTCACTGTGCGTTACCAGTGCTTTGTTCAGAATCAATTTCACAATCACACTCAATTTATCGGCCAAGTATGTACACATACAAGGAATTTGACGGTGCTTTGCTCGCACGTGTTAAAAACACGAGACAACAGACAATTAAAAAAACATTATAATTAAACAATGTAAAAATATAGTGCAAGAGTAAAAAGGGGCAGCTTTGCTATATATTGCACATGTAAATATCTAAAGTGCACTTGGAGAGTTCATAAGTGTTTGACTTACAGACCAGAATGTAGTGGTGTAGAGAGGCTGTTAAGTGGAGCTACCGCTCGTGGGAAGAAGCTGTTTTTGTGTCTGGATGTGCCCAGAGGGGAGGACTTCATGAGAGAGTTAGATATAGGTCTTAGGGCTGATGGAATCAAGGGATATGTGGAGAAAGCCAGAACAGGGTACTGATTCTGGATGATGGGCCATGATCATATTGAATGGCGGTGCTGGCTCGAAGGGCCGAATGGCCTACTCCTGCACCTATTTTCTATGTTTCTACTTCAAAGAGTTTGTGGCCAGGGTGAGAGTGGGTCAGACCCTTGTTCTGACTCTTGTCTGCGTTTGCTTGCAGACGGCACGGTGGTGATGGTGGTGAACAAGGCCAACGTGTTGCAGGCCATCTACTACCAGGACGGCAGCATGAAGCAGACCTTCGAGAGGTTCCCCGAGGTGCTGCTGGTGGGCGCCACCTACAGCTGGACGGGCCTGCGGCTGCCCACCTACCTGCTGCTGGCCATCGACGGCAACGGGGAGAGTGAGCTGGCGAGCCTGTGGTTCCTGCAGAGCGAGGAGCGTGAGACCGTCCGGCAGCTTCTGCGCATCTTCAGGCAGAAGAACCCGGCGGCGGAGGGAACGCGGGCGGTGGTGGTCGGCGGCAAGGTGTGTGACGGGGAGCTGGTGACCGACGTGCTGCCCCACTGCAAGCCGCTGGCCTGCCTCGCCCACACCCTGAGCGTCTTCCAGGACGATGTGACCGCCGAGAAGCTGCACCTGACCGCCGGGCAACAGTAAGCACTGGCACCGCCATTCCCTCATGGGACCGGAGTGGAGCGGGCGGGTGGTGGATGGGGGTTCCCAAATATTCCTCCTCCTGTCACATTGTGTTGGTTCGTTAAAGTTGTGACTCTCAACCCTCTGCACAATCCAGTCTAACCATGTCCCATCTGATCCACTCTCTGCCCTCTCTCTCTTTTCTTTCCTTCTTTCTTACCCGCTCCTCCTTCCCTTCTTTCCTTCTCCCCCTCCTTTCTCCGTCCCACTCCTCTCCTCCCCTTCCTCTCCTCCGCTCCTTCTCTCTTTCCCCATCTCCCGTTTTCACCTCCTCCTCACCCACTCCTCCCCTGCTTCAACCTTCCTCTCTTCCTCCTCCTCTCCTCTTTCCCCCTCCTCCCCTCTTCACCCTCCTCGCCTCCTTCCCCCCTCATTCCCTCGTCCGCATCCCCCTTCCCCCTTCCCTCCTCTCCTCCACCCCCTCCTCTCCTTCCCTCTACTCTCCTACTCCCCCCTCCCCCACCATCGGGCAACAATAAGCTCTGGCCGGAGCGGTGGGGACGGAGAGGGGGGTGAGGGGGGGGGAACGTTGGGCTTTCCCAAATATTCCTCCTCCTGTCACGGCGTGGGTCAGATAAGGGTGTGATTCATTCCTCAACATGGTCCGCACAATCCAGTCTACCCCTGCCCCACTCTCCCTCATCCATTCCACCCTCCTCTCCCTTTCTGTAGATGGGGCATCTTGGTCAGCATTAGATGGGGCATCTTGGTCCGCATTAGATGGGGCATCTTGGTCAGCATTAGATGGGGCATCTTGGTCAGCATTAGATGGGGCATCTTGGTCAGCATTAGATGGGGCATCTTGGTCAGCATTAGATGGGGCATCTTGGTCAGCATTAGATGGGGCATCTTGGTCAGCATTAGATGGGGCATCTTGGTCAGCATTAGATGGGGCATCTTGGTCAGCATTAGATGGGGCATCATGGGCAGCAAGGACGAGTTGGGCCGAGCGGCCTATTTCCATGCTGTTTGACTCCATGGTTCAGTGGTCATTGAGGAGGCCACTTTATTTTTCTTCGTGAAAGAAATGTTGGAGTTTTTCTTGCAGGCGATGGGGACTGTTGAGGTGAGAGTTTAGTTTAGTTTTGGAGATACAGCGTGGAAACAGGCCCTTTGCCCCACTGAGTACACGCCGACCATTGATCACCCGTTCACACTAGTTCTAGGCTACACTCGTTACAGAGGCCAATTAACGTACAAACCCGCACGTCTTTGGAACGTGGGAGGAAACCGGAGAATCCGGAGGAAACCCACATGGTCACAGGGAGAAGGTACCAGGAGGTTCCTAACCTTGTCTCCTCTTCCCTTTCTTCCCGCCAGGAGCCAGCTGCTGCAGATCCTGCACAGTATGTGTTACGCGACGTCGACTGAGGACTACGACCTGCTGTACCGCCAGCTGCTGGACTCCAACGCGGAGAGCGCCGTCGACTACTTCCACAAGACGTGGCACGGGTCCCGCCGCCAGTGGGTGGAGGGCTTCAAGCACGAGAACGAGAGCTACCTCACCAGCACCCTTCAGCGGGTGCAGGCGCTGAGCCAGAGGCTGGCGGCCGCGGTCGAGGACTTCTCCGACGTGACCTCCTTCACCCGGGACCTCCTGAAGGCCGTGGACACGATGCGGGCCGAGTGTGACCAGCGGGTGTTGCAGAGAGCGCCTCCTGCAGGGCCGCAGGACAACTCCGCCGAGTCTTTCTACCGGGAGCTGCTCACCGACTTTGCCTTCCGCCGGGTGCGGAGGGAGCTGGAGGAAGCGGAGTGGGTCTCCTTCCTCAGTGTGGAGGCCGAGAGGGCCTGGCCCGTGTGTCAGCGCCGGGTCCTCGTGACGGACCAGGCCAGCTGCCAGTGCACCTTCCGCACCTCCATGAGGCTCCCCTGCCGACACGTCCTGGCTCTCCGGCAGCGGCTGGGCTCCGACCTCTTCGAGCCCTCGCTCTGCGCCGGGCGCTGGACGCAGGAGCACTTCCTCGGCGGTCAGCTCCCGCCCGCGTCGCTGAGGGAGCGGAACAAGGTGCAGCAGGAGCGATACCGCCAGGCCTTCAAGGTAGCTCGCAAACTCTCCTCCCTCGCCACCCGGTGTCCGGCCGAAGACTTTGGCAGGTGCCTGGCGGTCATGACGGCCGTCACCGACATCTGGGCCAGAGGTGGCCAGGTGCAAGTCACCGAAATCAATGGTTTGTAGCGACACAGTCTCAGAGAGAGTGAAGCAAAGATACACACAAAACATGGAGCAGTACAGCACAAGAACAGGCCCTTCAGCACACAATGAACATGATGCCAAGACCATCGCTTATCTACCTGCATATAATCCATATCTCCCCATTTCATGCATATCCATGTGCCTATCTAAAAGTCTTTCAAATGCCACGATTGTATCTGCTTCAACTACCACCCCTGGCAGCGCGTTCCAGGCACTCACCACCCTCTGTGTAAAAAGAAACTTGCCCCGCACATCTCCTTTAAACTCTACCCTTTTCACTTTAATGTAATGCCCTCTAGTATTTGATTTTTTAAATTCTGGGAGAAGGATCCTGTCTCTCCACCCCATCTATGCCTTTCATCATTTTACAAACCTCTATTAGGTCTCTCCGCAACCTCCGGCATTCCAGAGGAAACAATCCAAGTATGTCCAACTTCTCCCTGTAGCTAACGCCTCCTAATCCAGGCAAAATATTCTGGCAAACCTCCTGCTCTCTCTCCAAAGCTTCCAAATACTTCCTATAATGGGGCAACCAGAACTGGATGCAATACTCCAAATGCAGCCTAAACCAAAGTCCTATAAAGATGCATCATGACTTCCTGACTGTTATAGTCAATGCACCCATGACCCATGAAAGCAAGCAGACCGTATGCCTTCTTGACCACTCTCTCCACATATGTTGCCACTTTCAGGGAAGTACTGTAGAAAGTGGACACTAAGTGCTGGAGTTACTCAGCGGATCAGGCAGCATCTCTGGAGGGCGAGGATAGGTGACGTTTCGCATCGGGTCCCTCCATACTAATTGTTGTAGGGGGAAGCAATCTGGATGATGCGATACGATAGAACTTTTATTGATCCCATGAGGGAAATTGATCTGCCAACATTCATAAAACACAAGATACATGAAACATGAAATTAGTGATGAGTGGAAAGGATTGGCGATGTGCAAATATTGGGGAGGGTAGTCAGTCTACCCCACGACAGGAGGTGGAGGAGTTGTACAGTTTGATAGCTACAGGGAAGAAGTGGCGTTCTGTACTGCATCTTAGTGGAACCAGTCTGTTGCTGAAGGTGCTCCTCAGGTTTACCAGTGTGTCATGGAGGGGATGGTGTGTCCCCATGAATGTTGTGTCATGGGGTGAGACAAATACCCACCTCTCTTGCCCACCTGGATGTGGTATATATCCACTTGTCACTTGCCAGACTTTGTCCCAGCCCCACCTCTCTTTCAGCCTTCTCCCCTCCCTCTACCACAATCATTCTGCAGGGTCCCAACCGAAATGTTGCCTCATGCTCTCCTTCAGAGATACTGCCTGACTTGCTGAGATACTCAAGCATTTTGTTGCTATTACTGTAAACCAGCATCTGCAGTTCCATGTATTTAAAGATAACCTTGCCAGGGGAGTGAGGTCTGGGCTGTTGCGGTGGGAATCAAAGCTGTGAGGTTGTGGTTTATAGCTTTATGAGGGACATAGATAGGGGAGATAGTCAGGGTCTGTTGACTGCTGTACTAAAACTAGACTGCATAGGTTGTGAACATTTATCTGTACAGCACAGGAACAGGCCCTTACGTCCACACTGCCAGATGCAATGCCGAGATAAGCTATTCTCATCTGTCTGCACATAATCCAAATCTCTGCATTCTATGCATATCCATGTGCCTAACTACTACCTCGTAAACACCATTATCACATCTGCCTCTACCGCCACATATGGTTCAGAAGATAATCGAAATGAGTGGAATTAGGCCATTTGTCCCATCAAGTCTACTCCGCCATTCAATGATGGCTGATTCATCTCCCCCTCCTAACCCCATTCTCCTGCCTTCTCCCCATAACATAGAAAATAGGTGCAGGAGTTAGCCATTCGGCCCTTCGAGCCAGCACCGCCATTCAATGGTTGATCATCCACAATCAGTACCCCGTTCCTGCCTTCTCTCCATATCCCTTGATTCCGCTAGCCCTGAGCTCTATCCAACTCTCTTTTGAATGCATCCAGTGAATCGGCCTCCACTCCCTTCTGAGGCAGAGAATTCCACAAATTCACAACTCTGGGTGAAAACGTTTCTCCTCATCTCACTTCTAAATGGCCTACCACTTATTCTTAAGCTGATGTCCCAGTTTCTGGACTCCCCCAACATCGGGAACATGTTTCCTGCATCTAGCTTGTCCAATCCCTCAATAATTTTGTGTGTTTCTGTAAGATCCCTTCTCATCCTAAATTCCAGTGAATACAAGCCTAGTCGTTCCATTCTTTCATCATATGACAGTCCCACAATCCTGGGAATTAACCTCGTGAACCTATGCTGCACTCCCTCAATAGCAAGAATGTCCTTCCTCAAATTAGGGGACCAAAGCTGCACACAATACTCCAGGTGTGGTCTCACCAAGGCCCTGTACAACTGCAGAAGAACCTCTTTGCTCGTACTCAAATCTTCTCGTTATGAAGGCCAACATGCCATTAACTTTCTTCACTGCCTGCTGTACCTGCAAGTTTACTTTCAGTGACTGATGTACTAGGACACCCAGGTCTTGTTGCACTTCCCCTTTTCCTAATCTGACACCATTCTTGCCACCAAAGTGGATAACCTCACATTTGTCCACATTATACTGCATCTGCCATGCATTTCCCCATTCACCCAACCTATCCCTATCCAGTCAACTTTGGGCAGCTCCTCCCGTCTGCCTCCATAGTCCCCTTTGTTCAACTGCAATACTGACATTTCTGATTTTACCTTCTCCCTCTCAAATTGTAGATTTAAACATCATGTTATGGTCACTACTTCCTAATGGTTCCTTTACCCTGAGTTCCCTTATCAAATCATTACCCAACACTAAATCCAGAATTGCTTTCTCTCTGGTAGGATCCAGTACAAGCTGCTCTAAGAATCCATCTCGGAGGCACTCCACAAACTCCCTTTCTTGGGGTCCATAGCCAACCTGATTTTCCCAGTCTACCTGCATATTGATATCTCCCACAAAATCTGACACCTGCACTAATCAAGAATCTATCTATCTCTGCCTTAAATATATCCACTGACTTTGCCTCCACAGCCTTCTGTGGCCAAGAATTCCACAGATTCACCACCCTTGCCTGTTCCAGGCACTCAGCGTCTTCCGTGTAAAATGAAAACAAGAAGAAAAACTTGCCTCGCACATCTCCTTGAAACTTTGCCCCTCTCACCATTTTATCTTTCAGAAGATTCCCTTTCCACTGATAGGCAGGCCCTATGATACTTATTGACCGAAGAGAGACACAAAATGCTGGGTAACTCAGCGGGACTTACCGAGCCCTTTATCGTGATTTATTACTGTATATTTCCTCAAATATTGTTTTACAGTTTTGCACCATGACAACCTTTACTCCCTGGTGTACTCTGGACACATTACTATGTTCAATTAATTTCCTTTATTGTCATCTTGCAAGCAACAGTTGTGCAGTGCAAAACGAAAAGACGTTTCCCAGGGAATACCAGAGCATCGCACATGACGTTTAAAACATTTCACACATAATAATAACAACACTAAAAACAATCCAGTCCCTGATGGAAAAGTATAAGTTAAAATAGATAAAAACAACGTTAAAATACAGTAAGACCAATCATAAACATGTCCGGGGCGCTGATTTGAGTGGCCAGTGCCAGTTATTCAAGTGGCCTGTGCCAGTTATTATAGTGTCCGTGCCAAGCCGCAGAATCAGGTGACTGTGAGTACAGAGTGGCTGTTTAGCAGCCTCACAGCATATGGCAGGAAGCTGTTTAGCAGTCTTGTAGTCCGGGCTTTGATGCTGCGATATCTCTTGCCTGATGGCAGGAAATCCAGGTGTATGTGGAGGGGGTGCAGTTTGTCCTTAGCAATTTTTTGAGCTTTTTTCCGACAGCGGCTCAGGAACAGTTCTTGTACCGAGGGTAGGGAGACGCCAATGAACTTCTCTGCTCCCCTCACTACCCTCTGCAGAGCCTTCCTGTCCTAGCAGTTGCAGGTGGAGTAGCACGTATTTAAACAGTACGTGAGTACAGACTCCACCGTACCCCTGTAGAAAGTCCTGAGGATGTTGGTGGGGAGTGAGGCCTGTTTTAGTTTCCTCAGGAAGTGCAGTCGCTGATGGGCCCTTTTGACGGACCCAGTGGTGTTTCTGGACCAGGTGAGGCTGTCTGTAATTTGCACCCCGAGGAACTTTATGCTCTCCACTCTCTCCACTGTGGCGCCACTAATGTTAAGGGGTGCATGCTTTGGCTGCGCCCTCCTGAAGTCGACAACCATCTCCTTTGTTTTTTCCAGATTTAGTTCTAGATTACTTTTGCCGCACCAGTCCACTAGTTGTTTTACCTCCTCCCTGTACATTGATTCATCATCTCCGCTGATGAGTCCCACCACTGTTGTGTCATCCGCGAATTTTATGATCTTATTGTCCCTGAATCTGGCAGCACAGTTATGTGTGAGCAATGTGAACAACAGCGGGCTGAGCACACAGCCTTGAGGTGAGCCGGTGCTCAGCGTGATCGAGCCTGAAGTGTTCTTGCCCACACGGACTGACTGTGGTCTCTCTGTCAGAAAGTCCAAGATCCAGTGACACAGGGTGGTGTTGAACGCAGAGCTGAAGTCAATGTACAGGATTCTGGCATATGTGTTACTGTTTTCCAGATGCGTGAGCACTGTGTGCAGCGTGGTAGAGATGGCATCCTCTGTAGAACGGTTGGGGCGATAGGCAAACTGGAGGGGGTCTAACGATGAGGGGAGGCTGGCAGTAATGTGGGGTTTCACCAGGCGTTCAAAACACTTCATTATTATTGGGGTCAGGGCGACGTCGGTAATCATTTAGGCAGGCCACAACTGGTTTCTTCGCTATTGGGATAATTGTACTCATTTTGAGGCATGTGGGGACAATGGCTTGACTGAGGGAGATGTTATAGATGTCCGTTAGCACATATGCTAACTCCTCAGCACATTCCTTAAACACACGTCCTGGGATGTTATCGGGTCCGACTGCTTTCCACGGGTTGACCTTAGACAGGATTCTCCGTGTGTCCATAGGGTCTATGGTCAGGACTGGCTGGTCTGTTTGTATGCGGGGACTGGCTCTCCCCTTGGGTGTAGTGTTTGCTGCATCAAAACGAGCGAAGAAGTTGTTTAGTTCATCTGGGAGAGAAGAATCCGTGTCAGTTACCTGCTGCCTTGCCTTGTACGCCGTCAGTGTTTGGATTCCCTCCCACATCCTCCTGGTGTCTCCTGTGTCACAGAGGTGTCCCTGGATTTTCCCCGCGTAGGCACATTTCGCTGCCCTGATTCCTTTTTCCAGTGCAGTCCTGCTAGATCGAAGAGCGGATGTGTTACCGGCTCTGTAGGCTTCATCACGAGCCCTCAGCAGTGAGCGTACCTCTGCTGTCATCCATGGCTTTTTGTTTCCACGTGCAGTGAAGGTTTTCATGATGGTGACGTCCTCGGTGCACTTGGCAATGTAGCTGGTTACAGTCTCTGCGTACTCCTCGATGTTGATGAGGTCGTCATAGGATGCCGCTGTCCTGAACACATCCCAGTCAGTGTGCAGGAAGCTATCCTGCAGTGCTGAGGCTGCTCCCTCTGGCCAGACCCTGGTGTGTTTTCTCTCTGCTCTGGCTTGTTTCTGCCGAGGTCTGTAGGCTGGTGTTAAAAACACTGAAATGTGGTCCGAGTGGCCCAGGTGAGGGCGTGGGGCTGCCGTGTAAGCCTCTGGGGTGTTGGTGTAAACCAAGTCCAAGATGTTCTCTCCCCTGGTCTCAAAATCCACATATTGCTTGAATTTTGGGAGCACCGTCTTAAGGCTGGTGTGATTAAAATCCCCGGCCACCACAATGAAGCTATCAGGATGTTTTGTCTGGAACTCACTGATGGCGTCATGCAGAGCTCCCAGTGCTTCGTTGGCCTTTGAATTATGTGCATCCCCCAATAATTTATTACTGTCTGTTTCCCTCTCGGCTTACATTGTTGTGCCCCCTCCAACATCACTCACTCGTTGTGTTCCTTTGTTTTCAGTGACTGGTGCAACACAGCAAGAATCGTCGTCTCCAGCCACCGAGGCAAGTTGAAGACGTGCGTAAGAATTGATTTCAGATCTGAGTGACAGACAGACAATGGGAGCCGCTTACAGTCACAGTGATTCACCGCGATCCCAGGAATTAGGATCTAAGTTCATCGTGTGTGTTACGCTTGTGTGTCTGAGTGTGTGTTTGTGTGTGTGCACAGATGCACCCAATGAACACTGCCATACATCTATCACCATTGATAGTGAACTGTCACTCTGCCCTGTGTGTGTCACATGTGTGTATGTTAAGTGTGTGCATGTACGGATGCATCCAACATATGCGAGTGACCATGTGTGTGTCCATGTGTGTACGCAATCAGCCGTGTATGCATTTGCATGTGTGTGTGTATCAAAAATCTGTCAGAATCAAAAATAAAATCAGGAAACGGTTTGATTTATACACCTAGCCTGTGGTTGTCAGAGCAGATTAAAAAGAAACATGAATTTTGCCATTCACGCTGCCTCCTCCAATTTTTCAGCCCTCTAGGTTTTCAGTGCATCTTCATACGTTGGTCTCTTGCATATATCCATTAGAGATTTAGCATGGAAACAGGCCCTTCGGCCCACCAAGTCCATGCTGACCATCAATCACCCATTCACACTAGTTCTATCTCTGGCATGTGAGGCAGCAACTCTACCAGCTGTGCCACTATTTCTTGATTCCAATGCGGAAAAAAATATGCGTTGGTAACTTTGGTTACTAACAAATAACCAAAATAAACTATCCATTTTCAGTCTTAAATCTCTAAGTCACTCTGCGTCCCCCTTTACAGCTACTGTGTGTTTTAATTCAGTTGAAGACTATGGGGCAGTACATTGGCCTTAAAGTTGCTGCCTAAAAGTACCAAAGTCAGAGTCAATTTTATTCGTCACATGCACCCGAAGGTGCAGTGAAATGAATTTGCCAGCAGCACTACACTTAAAAAGAACACACAATACACAATATGATTTGACACAAACATCCACCACAGCATTGTTCACTGTGGTGGAAGGCAACAAGGTTCAGCCAGTCCTCCTCCTTTGTTCACCCATGGTTGGGGCCATAAACCCTCCATAGTCACTGCTACGGATGGCCGAATGTACAGGCCCTCTCGTCGGGATGATCAAAACTCCGACGTCGGGATGGTCAAACACACTCCGTGGGTTGGAGGTCCCGAATCGGCACTTTCCTACCGTAGACCGCGGCTTTAGGATGTTATAGGATGTTATAGGCCGCAGGGATTACAGACTTCGGATGGTAAGTCCACGCTACGCCCGCGACTACAAGCTCCGCAGACGACAGCCCCATGATGCCAAAGTCACCAGGCCAGCGATTGGAGCACTCCTTTTTGGAGACCCCTGGCAAGGGTTTGCCCGCTCCGTGATGGAAAAGTCCATGCTGCGCCTGCTGCTGATGCTCCGGCCTGACTCCGGGGAAGGCCGCTCCAATCCAAGCTGTTAGGCCGCGAGGGAGGCGACATGGAAAAAGTCGCCTCTCCGTCAAGGAGGCGACCGAAAACGGTTTATTTTTTTTTATTTTCAATGCGAAAATAAGTCCACAGCTGGTGGACTTCCTGCCTCACACGCCAAGGATCTGTGTTCGATCCTGTCCTCTGGCACTGTCTGTGTTGAATTTGCACATTCTCCCTGCAAGCGTGTAGGTTTCCTCCCACATCCCAAAGACGCATTGGCTTTGTAGGTTAACTTGTCTCTGTAAAATTGCCCCTAACGTGCAGGGAGTAGGTGAGGAATGTGGTATAACAGAACTTGTGTGAATGGGGAGACAAAAATGCTGGAGAAACTCAGCGGGTGAGGCAGCATCTATGGAGCGAAGGAAATAGGCGACGTTTTGGGTCGAGACCCTTCTTCAAACTGATATGAGGGTGGAGGGGGTGGGAAGAAGAAAGGAAGAGGCAGAGACGGTGGGCTGAGGGAGAGCTGGGAAGCGGAGGAGAAAGCAGGGACTACCTGAAATTGTAGGTCAATTTGCATAATGCTGGAGTGTAAACTGCCCAAGCAAAATATGAGGTGCTGCTCCTCCAATTTACGGTGGGCCTCACTCTGGCCATGGAGGAGGCCCAGGACAGAAAGTCAGATTCGGAATGGGAGGGGGAGTTGAAGTGCTGAGCCACCGGGAGATCAGGTTGGTTATTGCGAACCGAGCGGAGGTATTGGGCAAAGCGATCGCCAAACCTATGCTTGGTCTCACCGATGTAGAGTAGCTGACACCAAGAGCAGCGGATGCAATAGATGAGGTTGGAGGAGGTGCAGGTGAACCTCTGCCGTACCTGGAAAGATGGCTTGGGTCCTTGAATGGAGTCAAGGGTGGAGGTAAAGCGACAAGTGTAGCATTTCCTGCAGTTGCAAGGGAAAGTGCCAGGAGAGGGGGTGGTTTGGGTGGGAAGGGACGAAATGACCAGGGAGTTACGGAAGGAGCGGTCTCTGCGGAAAACCAACAGGGGAGGAGATGGGAAGATGTGGCCAGTGGTGGGATCCCGTTGGTAGACAAAGCTGGAGAAAATCTGCGGGTAAGGCAGCATCTATGGAGCGAAGGAATAGTCGACGTTTCGGGTCGAGACCCTTCTTCAGACTGATTACGGATGGGGGGGGGTGGTCTGGAAAAAGAAAGGAAGAGGCGGAGACAGTAGGCTGTGGGAGAGCTGGGAACGGGAGGGGAAGGAGGGAGAAAGCAAGGACTACCTGAAATTAGAGAAGCCAGTGTTCATACCGCTGGGGTGTAAACTACCCAAGCAAAATATGAGGTGCTGCTCCTCCAATATGCGGTGGGCCTCACTCTGGCCATGGAGGAGGCCCAGGACAGAAAGGTCGGATTCGGAATGGGAGGGGGAGTTGAAGTGCTGAGCCACCGGGAGATCAGGTTGGTTATTGCGAGCTGAGTGTAGGTGTTGTGCGAAGCGATCGCCAAGCCTGCACTTGGTCTCACCGAGGTTGATCATGCGCTGAATAATCCAACCAGAATTTTGTTTGGAAATGGAAAGAAATAATAGAAATTGCATTAATTGCAACGTGTAAAAAGGAGATGAGATACTGTATTGTAATTTTGCTGCATGTCATTGTGGTATATATCATGTCTTGATTGGTGAATATGTTTAGTTTGTGACTTTATTTGAAGCAGAAGTAATACGTGAATGCTTCATTGACCATAATTCCGACTGGTAACTACGCACTTCGTCCAAGCACATTATCGCACGTGTCATGCAAGCCGTCTTAAATGACCACCTAAACTGTCATTTGGCAACCTAGGTTACCCGGCTGGCAACAGGGGAAAACAATTAGCGAGAGCCCTGTAATATATACATATATAATGAATATATGTGTTTATTTATATAAGAAACTAGAGAAATATGTGTGTTATATAATTATATACATCAATATCACATTCGTATATGTGTGTGTATCATATATATAATATATATATACGTGTTTATAATATATAAATATAGGCAAAAATATAGGCAAATATATTATTGCTTATGTTCCTTATATCTTATAGGCAAAAAAATAACGGCAAATATAATTGCCTTTATGGCTTATGTACATCATGAGAATGGCTCATGTACATCATGAGTTGCTTTAAATCAAAGTTGCTTCTGATCCATGAGGAACTTTGAAATATATTATCTCTATCTTGCCACTCACACACAGAAACACACACATACCGTACCCCCACAACACTGATTAAACTAAAGATCATAGAATGCATATGGTCCAGAGACCTTTCATTGCGCATTGTCGCCCATTTTATACGCAGTTTCCCTTAAAACTTTTTTTTTAAAGCACCTTATTTGTTATAAGGTGGTGGTGAGAGGTCGGGGTGCCGGTGCAGCGCGGTCAGTGACTCTGGGTGAGAGGAGGGACCAGACTGTCCCCTACTCTGCTACCGATGACGGGAACGTTGCCGGGTTTTCGTCCCCATGTGTCCGCTGACAGGAGCCGCGGCCCCTCTCCACCCGGCCCCGTGCGTGGGCGCTGCCAACCCACAGCCCGTGACACTGCGGCCGCAGAGGGGGAGGGTGGGCGGAGGGCAGCCGTGGCCAGACTGCGCTGACACGGTGGGGGAGAGTGGGGGCTGTCCCGAGGGATGCGCTCCTTCGGCCGCTTACACCCTGGTGCTCGGGTTAGAGCAAAGATACTGGAGCTTGGTTCAGAGCGCTCATCACCCTCCACAATTATTTACAGCGCCAAAAATGACAATTTTCACGGGTTTTAACAGGTAGGAAAGTACGCGTTTCGTGTGTTAACAGTGTATGCCGGAGGCTGCCATGTCCTCCAGAAGGATTGAGCTGCTCCGTGCGTCACGCCCTTTGACCCGATGACCTTACGTACAACTAGGCTGTGGGCCGAGCATCAAAAATGTGTCTAGAAATAGGTTTTCGTGACCCAGGTCACAGAACTACATGAAATTTTCCACAGATATAGATGAAATATAAGTGAGAAGGAAGTCATAACTCGTCAATGCCAAAAGCTGCACATTAATTAATTAAACTAATTAGAAAATGAGATCGGGAAAGTAAGCGCCATCTACTGGCCAATGCCCATATTACACCATGGGCAGCCGATTTCCGTGTTGCAGTCCATTTAAACTATATATTATTATACCTATATATATATACATATGACTTGTAAATATGACTGTAATCATATATAATTAAGTATAATTATAGAATATAAAATAATATGATGAATATAATTGTGAGTGTGTTTTTTTAATGACACTGTCACAGAGGTCCTGCTCCTGGACCAGCCTAATTAATGGGTGAGGGCAGTCCTTGTGGGTTCCTCCCTTTACTGATCCCCCGGCAGAGTGGGGGTCACGGCCATAGTGGGACTGGGGCAGTGCCAGGCTGGGGGACAGTCCTGCAAGGCATCTTCCAGTCGCTTTAATATGAAATGTAATGAGACTGCAGCAGAGGTCCCAGGTTTTAAGGGCACATGAACCTGCCTAATTAAAGGGTCAGGACAGATCCTCTGGGTTCCCCCTTTTACTGAACCCCACTGACTGCCATAGTGGGGAGAGTGGGGGTGACGGCCATAGTGGGACTGGGGCAGTGCCAGGCTGGGTGGCAGACCTGTAAGTGACCTGTCTTATTTCTGATGTAAATGTCACATCCTGACCAAGAATCGAATGCTCTGATGTTTACTCGACGAGTATTCATTTAAAGCTACAATGACCTTATATTTATGTTAGATACCCCCCGAGGGTGCCTTTGCAAATGAGGGCTATTACTTTAAACCTAAAATAACCCTAAAAGTGTTGCATTGTTTGAGTATCTGTAGTTTGTGTGTGTGTCTGTGTATACCTGTCAGTAATAGTAATAGTAATAGTAACTTTATTGTCAATTCAAATAATGCAACAAGTAGTTACACAGAGGATTGAAATTGCGTTTCCCCATACTCCAATGTGCAAGTAATGTTTATAACACAGACAGACAGTATACCAATAAAAATAGACAATGGACATATACATTATATAAAATATTCATTAATAAAAGGTGCAATATAGAAAAGTGCAAATAGCATACTGCAGACATTGGGTTAAAGTTAATTTGACAGTCAGTTGACTGTCAAACGTGTATCTGTGGATGTGTGGATGTAAGTGTGTGTGTATGTGTGGATGGATGGATGTGTGGATGTATATGTGGATGTAAGTGTGTATGTATGTTTGGATGTATGTGTGTGGATGTATGTGTGTGCATGGATGTGTACATGTATGTCTGCGTGCGGATGGATGTTTGTGTGTGTGTGCGGATGTATGTGTGCATGTATGTATGTGTGTGTGTGCATGCATGGAAGTGTGCGTACAGATGGATGTGTGTGTGGATGTGTGTATGTATGTGTGGATGGGTGGGTGGACTGTCGCACTGTCATTCACCAGCACGCATTATCATAAGTAATTCACTCATTGTTTAAATAATTTGACCAAATAAACAGTGAAACGATCGACACTAAAATAAAACTTTATATAATCATTATTTCCCCAATTTATTTGTTTACATTACATCTGATCTTCATCTGAATAGTCTTCATCAGATTCCAAGTCTTTTGTTAAGTCCATTGATAAGTTAGTTCAAGTGCAAGTGGAGGGTCAGGCAGAGGCTACAAAAAAAAACATCTCATAGTCATTAAGTCTGCATGGACTTCAATTCATAAAATTTCAACCTCTTCTTAATGTTAATGAGATAACACTAGGTTACTACCATAGATAAATTAGTTCAAGTTCACATACACCTATTCAATTCTACATAAACATCAGCCATTTCTGACCATTTCTCACTCCAATGGCAGCCTATATTGTGCAATGAATATTCCTCCGTTTTTCTCCCGTGGTCGGGGCCTGGAAACGGCCGTAGCGGACGGCACTATGTACAGCCCCCCCCCCCCACCCCCCCCGGCGGAGATGATCCAAACACACTCCGCGGCTCCGCGTTCGCGAATCGTCCGCTTCTTAATTGAGACCGCGGCTTCACTATGTTAAGTACATAAGCCCCGCGATCGGAGCACTTGTACTCGGTAAGTGATCGCAGGCAGCTCCGAGATTAGATGTTAAAGACTTATTAGACTACAACAAGCTGGCATTAGTGACAATGTTTAATTTACCTTGCTATGGATACACATAGTTTAGGCCCTCAACTTCATGAATGAATGAATGAATGAATGAATGAATGAGTGAATGAATGAGTGAAACTACAGCCTCCAAAACTCATATTTTCACATTATAAAGGGTGCAATTAAATTAATTAAAGTCCATACAGATTAATTTTCATAAATTCAGACTTTAGATCTTACCTTTCTGTTTGAGTTGATTCACAAAGTTTGACTGGTTTCACAACTCTGTTGCAGCACCTCAGCAGCGACTTAGCTTTCAAGACTTTTTCCCACTTCTATCCACTTAGCTGCACATTCTTCAGACTTCTTAATGCTTTTCTCACTAAATTCAATTACCCTGCGGCAAGTTTCCACGACATGTATCTCACAGAACTAGAAAGAATCTTCATCGTAATTTCCAGTAAAACAGGCATCAGTAGAAGTACTATCAGCCATGTTGTGTGCTCCCTGCCTAGCTAGCCTGAAACAAAGCGCGTGATTGGCCAACTGGCATACTACTCAATGTTAAACGTGCTTTGATTGGACTAAAAATACCCGATAATTTTCAGTTTTTTCTTTAATTTAATAAAAATGTGCAAGTCTTGTACTCGACGAGTTTCAGGGGTGATTTATATAATATTTTTACACAATATGTGAAAATTTCATGTAATTCTGTGACTTGGGTCACGAAATAAAGCTCCTCGGCCCACAGCCTACATGGTTTTACGGTGAAACTGTCAAGGTTTGAATGAGATGTGCGGGGTTGTATTTTTAACATAACGATGAGTACCTGCAACGCGCTGCCAGGGGTGTTGGAAGAGCAACATCCAAGTGGAGTTTAAGTGGCTTGTAGATAGACACATGGACATGCAGTGAATAGAGGAAATTGGATCATATGTGGGCAGAGGAGATTAGCTTAACTTGGCATTATAGTCGTCACTGAGGAGCGAATGGTCTATTCCTGTGAAGTACAGCTCCTGCCAGCAAGTGCTTGAACAGGAGGGGGAGGGTGAAGTATTGCAATTGGAAGTGTTGCGGCAGGAGGGGTGGAATCTTAGGTTGGGGAACCACACATCCCGTGGGGGCTACCAGTTAGTGGTGGAATATTGCTTTGGGATACCAGGCATCCGGTGTGACAGGGAGCCAACGTGTCCCAGTGGTCTAGTCTCCTTTAAATAGTTGACCACACACCTTTGTCCAGAGCAGCATAGGGGCACAGAGGTAGATTTGCTGCCGTACAGCGTTACATTCCCGGTTTCCTTCCTGATTACTGCTGCTGTCCGGGGGTTGTATGTTCTTCCTGTGACCGCGTGGGATTTCTCCGGGTACTCCGGATTTTCCCATATTTCAAAGACGTTGTTTGTAGGTTAATTTGGCTCCTGTAAATTGTCCCCAGTATGTAGGAAATAATTAGTCTATGGGTGCCCATTGGTCGGCTTGTACTCTGTGCGCCGAAGGTACTGTTTCCACATTGTGTCTCTGAACTAAACTAAACGTTAAAATGTATATCTTCTAGTCTTTGACATTTCTGCACTGGGAAATCATGTTCTTAACTATGTACCTCGTGATGTTATATTCCTCTAAAGGTCTCCCGTTTATGCCACAGAATCTCCCGTCAGTCCCCATAACTAACTAATCTGATCATTTCCCAGTGCCGCACAGCCCGGTTTTACCTTCTCCCCAAAATCCACAAACACAAATGCCTGACAGACCTATTGTTTCTGCCTGCTCCTGTCCCACGGAAATGATTCCCATGTATCTCGATCCCATCCTATTCCCCCTGGTTCAATCTCTCCCGACCTATATCCAAGATACCTCACAAGCTCTTCGTCTCTTTAATGACTTCAGCTGTCCGAGCTCCCTCCTCTTTACTATGACGTTAAGTCACTGTACCCCTCCACCCCTTACCAGGAAGGCCTGAAAGCCCTCCATACTTTACTCGACCACAGAACCATCCAATTTCCCTCTGCTAACACTAATCCGCCTAGTGGTGTTGGTCCTCACCCTCAACAAATCCATTGACTCCTCACACTTCCTCCAAGTCCAAGGCGTAGCTATGGGCACCCGCATGGGCTCCAGCTATGTCTGCCTCTTTGTAGGGAACAATCCCTGTTCCAGGCGTACACTGGCCTTATCCCCTAACTCTATCTCTGTTACATTGATGACTGCATCGGTGCTGTCTCCTGCACTCATGCAGAACCCATGGACTTCATCAACTCCACCATCAATTTAAGATGGTTAGTTAACATTGGAGAATTCAATGTTCACACCAATCTCCAATGTTAGCTAACTATCTTAAACACCCCATTCCCCTCCACTCCTTCCGTCCCTCTCTTCGCTGTGGCCACCTGGACTCGGACACTTTATTACAACAACCACCCCCCCGCCCCGCGCCCCCTCCGCCCCCATCAACATTTCGTATTCTGTCTTCACAGTTCGCAAAACTTCTATCCATATTTCACAGTTTTTATCTTTTCATTTCTGGCCTTTTGTGCAACCATCTGTCTATCCACCAACCCGTCACATGTATCCACCTATCACTTGCCAGGTTTTATCCACTCCTTCCTCTCCTCCAGCATCTCTCCCCTTCCACAATCGGTCTGAACAAAGGTCCCGACCCGAAACGTCACCCATCCATGTTGTCCAGAGATTGTACCCGGCCCGCTGCGTTACTCAATAACAGTAGAGTCCTGTCCACATGCTGTTTTAAGAAGTCCTCGTGGATACATCGAACAACTTCTGTCCTAACTACGCCTTTAGCTCTCAGTAAATCTCTGTCAATATTGGGGAAGTTAACGTCACCCACAATGACAACCCTGTTGATTTTGTATCTTTCCGTCATGTCTACTACTGCCTATTGGGGGGCTAAATTCAAATCCAATCAGAATCATTACACATGTTTTCATTTTATATTTCACTGATATCGCCTAAGGAGACGAGCCTCCACCGCAGTATGTCCTCTCGCAGTGATGCAGTGTTATTGTCCCAGATTAGTAAAGAAACTCCACCACTTCTTTTATCGCAACTCTATCACCTGCGATGTATTGAAACCCTGCCACGTTGAACGGCCACTGCTGCCCCTGTCGCAACTAAATGTTCATAGCGGGACAATATCAGAGTTCCAAGCACTGATCCTGGCTCTCAGTTCAATCACTTCACCAATGATATTTCGTGTATTCAAGTAAACACACTTCAGGTAACCAGTTTCACCACTTTTATTAACCTCTCTCTACCTGTCGTTCCCTTGAGATTTACTGGTCCTAATCTCTACCTTCACTTCAGCTTTTCCATTTGTTGACTTTCTATTCTGGTTCCACTCACCTGCCATTCTATTTTAACCCTCCCGAATAGTCTTAGCGAACTTCACTGCAAGGACAATGGACTCCCATATTTCACGTGCATCCGTCCCTCTTACACAGGTAAGCTCCACACCTGAACAACTCACCAGCCACTGCCACAGAATGTCCTGTCTCTTACGATCACTTTCACCCTCGTGTTTTCATCTTCCCCGCTGTGACTCAGAGCCCGCGGCCACAAAGCTGACTGCACCTGGTGCTCACCCCTGACCGGACATTTCCTCCCAACAGTATCCAGGGGATGTTTTCGGGGGACATGGCCACAGGGGATTTCTGTACGTTCTGTCTACTTCATGTCATGGTACACAAAGGACACTCTGCAAATCAATGCTCCTATGGGTTCTTCAATGTACTGTATATTATGCTCTAGCATTTGACATTACAAAATGCAACACGACACACTTGTCTGGGCTGATCATCATCTGCCATTTCTCCGTTCATTTTTCCAAATGATCTATATCCCGCCGTGACGAACAGACGTCTTGATAGGAACACACAGGCATTTTCATTTAAGGCACATATTTACAATGTACCAAATGTTGAACGATACGTTATCTATCCGGCCGGTGGATGTTATGTTTATATTGTTTTGTCTTTTGCAGCTAATTTGGTTGCAATCGTTATTCTGTTCCGTGGACATTGCGGTCTCTCCAAATGCATCACTCGTTATCTGCTGGGGATGGCAGTCACTGACTTAATGGTTCTTACATTTCACGTCAGCTTATACCAGATAATCAATGGATATTTCCCATATTCATTCTTCAATCACACTTCCGTTTGTAAAGTTAATCTCACCTTACTGTTCGTTTCCCTTCACTGCTCCGTCTGGTTAACTGTGGCATTCACTTTCGATCGTTACGTTGCTATTTGCCACCAATCCTTACGAGCAAGATATTGCACTGAAAGGAATGCGACTGTAGTTATAGTGGTGGTGCTGTGCTCCAGCATTGTAGAAAACATCCCATACTAGTTCATATACGAAACTCGGGAGGTAATTGATAACGTGGAGTGGGCGTGCTATGTAAAATCAAGCTTCTAAACATTACACGTTTGGACAGTTTTTCTGCGGGTGGAAACGATATTGGCCCCATTTGCTGCTAAATTCCCTGACCATCAGACACATTATACTGGCTAATCGAGTGAGGAACGGTGTACGAGGAAACAGCAGTACTGCGAAACACAGACCCAGAGACGGAGAACCGTAGGAAATACATAGTCTTGCTACTCGCCCTATCCGGCAGTTTCATCCTCTTGTGGGTGGTTAAGTGATTGAGGCTGTGCAACGTAGGTTCACGAGATTGTTCCCTGGGATGGCGGGACTGTCATATGAGGAAATATTAAAAATACTAGGCTTGTATTCACTGGAGTTTAGAAGGACGAGGGGGGGGGTTCTTACTGTATAGAAACATATACAATTATAAAAGGACTGGACAAGCTAGATGCAGGAAAACAATTCCCAATGTTGGGCGAGTCCAGAACCAGGATCTTAGAATAAAGGGGAGGCCGTTTAAGACTGAGGTGAGAAGAAACTTTTTCACCCAGAGAGTTGTGAATTTGTGGAATTCCCTGCCACAGAGGGCAGTGGAGGCCATATCACTGGATGGATTTAAGAAATAGTTAGATAGAGCTCTCGGGGCTGGTGGAACCAGGGGATATGGGGAGAAGGAAGGCACGGGTTATTGATTGGGGACGATCAGCCATGATCACAATGAACGGCGGTGCTGGCTCAAAGGGCCGAATGGCCTCCTGCTGCACCTATTTTCTATGTTTCTATGTTAATTTAATATGTTTCATATGCGTACAATTCACTGACACAATTTTTGGAAGCAAATTACAACGAGCCCTTCAGCATTGCGGAGCTCTCGGGGTATATGCTGAAGTTTTTGAGGTCTTGCACGAACACCTTTATATATGTTGTGTCTCAGAGAAAATTCAGAGAAGAATTGAAAAATGTAATCAAATTACCTGTGGTTCTCGTTGCGAAAGTAGCCGACCATATTAAATGACTTCACAAACTGACATCCCATTTAACTTCGAGAATGTTTCCGAAATGAACAGCAAGAATTGAAAAAGAATACTTTAAGGAACATTAATAATCTGATGAGGCCGAATTGTGTTTGATCTATGCACTTCAGTGTTACAAACTGTTGGAACACATGGAAGAAAACTGAACACCTTGCAAATGAGATTCCAGAAATCAAAGCGGATGGTGACCAAGGGGGCGGATGGTGGATCCATTCTGGCGACGTTATGGGACTGGTATTGCGAAAAGCCAATTCAACATGCTTCTGATTGTTGAAAATATAAAAATGAAGTTTGTCATAATAAGACGTCACTAACAAAATTATGAAAATATCTTTGACTGTTCTAAATCGGCTAACAAACAAATACCAAGATTTTTTTTTTTAATGCGCTGACCTCCTTAATCCAGAGCAGCTACCCGGGGTTATCTTAAACACGCCCCTCCATCTGGTGCAGCAACCATGCAAGATGCAAAATCTCACTTGTCCCCCAACTCAGGCAGGCGGAACCCCCTCTCCGTGCCCAGTGAAGAAAACAACAGGTCAGGCAGCGCCTGTGAAGGGAATAGACAGGCGGCGTTTCGGGTCGGTTACCTTCTTCAAATTGATTGAAGAAAGCTGGAGAGCAAGTGGGGGCGAGATCGAGCCTGTTAATGACAAAGGCTAGAGGTGAAAAACGGACCAGGGTGGCAGATTAGAGATAGGAGCAGAGGCGGAATGTAAAGCGGGAAAGAAGTGGGGGGGTGGGGGGGGGGGTGTGGATAATAAGGAAATGAGTGATTCGTGGATGCGACATGCGCGTCATATAATATTACAAACAATATTCAAGTAAGGTGTTCTTTATCTCCTGCTGCGCTGCACGGCGAGACATCCTCCAACTAATGCGGGCTGGAACTGATGTTAGAGCAGCCGAAAGCCACAACATTGAATAGTATGCAATACATTTTTTGTCAAGTATGTATACATTCAAGGAAGAATAAAATAAAATACCAGAGCAAAAGGAGGCTACAGACATTTTGCTGTTAAGTACAGCTGCTGCTCGTGGAAATAAAGCTGTTTTTATGTCTGTGGCGGCTGTGGTTGCAGCCAACAACCTTCTGATCGAACGATACGCTGCAGCCTCCGGATGTCGTGCTTGGTGGCTGAGCCAGACCAGACCATAATGGAGAAGGTGAGGACAGACTCTATGATGGCAGTATAAAACTGGACCATCATTGCCCATCGCCTGATTATTGCGCTGGTGTTTCTGTTAGACTTCTGTTCGTCAATTCTAACAAATAAAACTGTGACGTGGCTGGTAGACGACTCACACGGCGTCAGAGACCCGGGTTCGATTCTGATCTCGGGTGCTGTCTGTGGGGTTTGTCCCTATGACCGCGTGGGTTTCCTCCGGGAGCTTCGGCTCCTCGCACTTCCCTAAGAGTGCGGGTTTGTTGATTGATTGGGTTCTATAAATTCCCCCTGGTGCGCATGGTGAGACCGAGAAAGTGCGATAACATGGAACTATTATGAATGAATGATCGATGGTCGCGGTGGACTCGGTGGGTCAAAGGGGATTTTCAACCATGCTGTATTATTCAATTAATCTAAACATTCAAGGCATTTCCTTTGTGGGACTCTCAATAGACAATAGACAATATGTATACGAGTAGGCCATTCGGCCCTTCGAGACAGCAACGCCATTCACTGTGATCATGGCTGATCATCCACCCTCAGTACCCCGTTCCTGCCTTTTCCACATATCCTTTGACTCCGCTATCTTTAAGAGCTCTATCCAACTCTCTCTTGAAAGCATCCAGAGAATTGGCCTCCACTGCCTTCTGAGGCAGAGAATTCCACAGATTCACAACCCTCTGTGTGAGAACGTTTTTCCTCATCTCTGTTCCAAATGGCTTACCCTTTATTCTTAAACTGTGGCCTCTCTACAGTCTTTAAAAAGTAAACGGATAAACGGAATATTCTGTAAGGACATCTGCATTCGCAGAATAGCGGAATCGTAGAGTCATAGGCATAGTTTGATACAGCATGGAAACAGGCCCTTCGGCCCAACTTGCCCACGCCAGCCAACATGTCCCAGCTCCACTAGTCCCACCTGCCGCATTTGGTCCATATTCCTCCGAACCTGTCCTATACATGTAACTGTCTAACTGTTTATTACATTTTGGGATTGTCCAGCCTCAACTCCCTCCTCTGACAGCTTGTTCAATACACCCACCACCCAAGCGACTCTGTGCATCTCCCCGATCTATCCTCTTGTGATGTTATACACCTCATCGTCCTGCGCTCCAACAAATAAATTCCCAGCCAACTCGGCCTCTCCCTGTAGCTCAGACCCTCTTGTCCTGACAACATCGTCATGAATGTTCTCTGTACACTTTCCAGCTTGACAACATATTTCCAGTAAAATGGTGCCCAGAACTGAACGAACACTCTACATGCTGCCTCACCAACATCACCAACAATTACAAAATGACCTCGACACGTCTATAGTAAATACTCTGACTGATGGCCAATGTGCCAAAAGCCTTTTTGCCCTGCGAATCCTTCAAGAGAGAGGGGTGCGAGAGAGGGGTGCGAGAGAGGGGTGCGAGAGAGGGGGGAGGGAGAGGGCAGAGAGAGCTGGGAAAGAGGGGGACAGGGGGTTAGACAGAATGGGAGAGATAGAGAGGGAGGGGGGAGGAAGGAGAGGGGAGAGAGTGAGTGGAGAGAGAGAACGGGAGAGAGAGGGGGAGAGAGAGGTGAAAGGGAGAGAGGGGGTAGAGAGGGGGGAGGCAGCGAGAGGGGGAGAGAGTAAGCAGAGAGAGGTGAGAGAGGGGGAAATGAGAGAGCGAGAGAGAGAGAGAGAGAGAGAGAGGGAGGAGAGGAGAGAGAGAGAGAGAGAGAGAGAGAGGAGAGAGAGAGAGAGAGAGAGAGAGAGAGAGAGAGAGAGAGATTGACATAAAGATTACACACTCTCTCTCTCTCTCTCTCTCTCTCTCTCTCTCTCTCTCGTATGTCTGTGTCTGTGTGATGAGAAGAATACTAAATAATCCATGTAAGTCTATATTGTGCTGGCCACTGTTACAGGTGTTATCCACTGATACAATTGCTGGGGTTACAGTTACTATTAGAGTTACATTGCTCAACGCAAGTTGATGAAACCGATACCAAAGGGATACATATTGTGAATATACGGAATGTACACGCGATACACAAACAACAAAAATAACGGTTACAATGATATTTCGGAGAGATTTTAGAACGGATAAGAAACCAGCGTTGTTCTGAATTGTTGAATTATTTCTTATGTAAATATTCACATAAATCCATCTAGGTGCGGCACACCGCTCAGAACAGCTAACTTGAAATGGAGATGGAATAATGGAACGGAGAGTCTTTGCGATTATCTATAAATGTCTTCCACCTGGGCGGAAATTGACACAAAATGCCGGAGTAACTCCGCGGGACAGGCAGCATCTGTGGAGAGGGGATGTGACGTTTCGGGTCGTTACCCTTCTTCAGGCTGAGAGTCGGGGGAAAGGGAAACGAGAGATGTAGAAGGTGATGTCGAGAGCTTTAGAACAAATTAATGAAATATATGCTAATAAGTAAAAGTGAGTCGGTGAACATTGTTAGCTATTTGCTAGGCGAGAACGAGAAGCTGGTGCGACTTGGGTGGGGGTTGGGAGAGCAAATGCAGGGGTTACTTGAAGTTAGATGAATCAATATTCATACCACTTGGTTGTAACTGCCCAGGCGAAATATGAGTTACCTGGGCGTTCACGTTGCTGAATGTGGTCGTGATGCAACACATCTGTCTAATACTACATGCGTGATGTGCAAATGATTCGCTTCCCTTTTATCTTTGTCCTTCAATGTTTGTGTTATCATCTCTGTCCTTTGTGCAATCATCTACCAATCCAAACTACTGCGAACCTGTATCCACATGTCATTTGTCCGGCTTTGCCCGTAACACGTCCTCTTCCAGCTTCACCCCCCCCTCCCCGCACCCCCCCCCCCACCCACTGCAATGTCTGAGGAAGGTCCCGACCCTAAATGCCGCGTATTTGTGTACTCCAGAGATGTCCCCTGACCCAATGAATTACTGCAACGCAGTGTCTATTTCTGAATAATTTGCTCCATAGTGCATATTTAAACATGCTCCATTTATCTTCTATCTGACAGTAAACCAGAAATTATCCCACATACATATAACATGGTGGTCACTTGCCATTTCAGTGAGCCAATGGATGCTCTCGCGATTTACAAGAGCAGTTCTATTGCCAGCTCTGATCAACAATGCATCGAACACCGCCCAGATATGACTAAAGAAATATATTTTGACTCAATGTCCTAATTCAGATTTACAACATTTGTCATTCAACAGCAAAGTTGTTCGTAGTGAAAAACAATTCCTATCCGCAGTAGTGTAGTACTGTGTAAAATAAGGTAACTACAAATAGACATAAACATCACTGGTTAAAATCAGAGTGAAGACGTCTGATAAATTATCTTGAATAAGGTATAATGAATTTAGAGAATTCAAGTTTTGCTTGTCACTTTTCCTCTATTGTACAGGGTGCTGGTGAGACCACACCTGGAGTATTGTGAGGAGCTGCGGTCTCCTAATTTGAGGAAGGACATTCTTGCTATTGAGCGAGTGCAGCGTAAGTTCACCGGGTTAATTCCCGGTATGGTGGGACTGACATATGATGAAAGAATAAGTCGTCTGGGCTTATATATAATGGATTTTAGAAGGATGAGAGGGTATCTTACAGACACAAATAAAATTCTTAAGGGATTGGACGGGCCAGATGCAGATTTTTTTTCCTGTTGTTGGGGGAATCCAGAACCAGGGGTCAACTTTTAAGAATAAGGGGTAAGCCATTTAGGACTGAGGTGAGAAAAAGCGTTTTCACCCAGAGAGTTATGAATCTGTGGAATTCTCTGCCACAGAAGGCAATGGAGGCCAATTCACTGGATGCATTAAAGAGAGAGTTAGATGTAGCTCTTAGGGCAAACGGAATCAAGGGACATGTGGAGAAAGCAGGAACGGGGTACTGATTTTGGATGATCAACCACAATCATACTGAATGGCGGTGCTGGTTTGTAGGGCCGAATGGCCTACTCATGTACCTATTTTCGATGTTTCTATGCTTCCATGTAAGTAATTTGGATACATTTTGTGTGGATTTCAAATAAAATTAACACAAAATGCAAAACTGCCCCAGTAAATGCTAAGTATTCTGGAGTTTACCAAGACTGAAGGGCACCCACACCGGCGCAAATTCTTGCTTTAGTTCATTCTAACGTGGATCTAAACTTAAACATCCTCACTGTGGGGGAAACAATATATTTGGAATGAATCAAACCACTGATGAGTTGTAGCTAATGGGACTCAAGTTAAACGTGTCAGGATTCTCAGGAATGGAGAAAACTCGAATGCAGGGACAACGAGACAAGTCCTGGAGAAAACCAACATCCAAACGCGAAGGTAACCGACTGAATACTGAACGGATTAGTCGGCAGGGAGTGAATGTAGACAGCAGGCATATAACCCTTGACTGATGAGGGCAGCAGAGTGAATGCAGGTGTAACTCATGATTAGATCAGGGGAGGGATGTGGAGAGTCTCAACTGTCTGGAGACGTGGCAGGTGTGACAGGAGCCCCCCTCCCACGGACACCTCCTGGCGGCCTCCTAGGCTGATCCGGATGCTGTTGATGAAAACCACGGATGAGGGAAGGGTCCAGGATGTCACGGGCAGGGATCCAGCTCCTCTCCTCTGGTCCGTAGCCCTCCCAGTCAATCGGGTACTGGATGCCTCTGCCACGCCGCCGGGACTTCATCAGTCGCTTCACCATGTACGCGGGACCACCGTCAATGATGCGGGGTGGCGGAGTTAGCACAGGGGCGGGACACAGGGAGCTGGAAGATTCAGGCTTAACCCGGGATACATGGAAGGTGGGGAGAATACACAGAGACCGGGGCAGTCTAAGGCGGACAGCAGAGCGGTTGATGACTCTGAGAACAGTGAATGGACCAATAAACCGGGGCGTCAACTTACGGGACTCAACGCGGAGGACGAGGTCTCGGGTGGACAGCCAGACCCTCTGCCCAGGGCGGTAGCGAGGGGCAGGGGTCCGGTGATGATCCGCCCGTCGTCTATACCTGGAAGCGGTGCGGAGCGGGGCAGAACGGGCCTCCCTCCAGGTCCGACGACCGCGGCGCACAAACTCCTGGGCAGAGGGAACGGAGACCTTCTCCTCTTGGTCTGGGAACAGAGGTGGCTGGTAACCTCGGGAGCAGTGGGATGGAGACAGACCGGTGGTAGAACTGGGCCGGGAATTGTGGACATATTCAATCCACACCAACTTACTAGACCAGAAGGTAGGATTGGCGGACACCAGGCAACGTAGGGTGGTCTCTGGGACCTGGTTTGTCTCTCTCCGATTGGTCATTAGATTGTGGATGGAACCAAGATGAGAGGCTGACGGAGGAGCCAACCAGGGAGCAGAAAACCTTCCAGACACAAGACCGAAGATAGACACAAAATGCTGGAGGAACTGATCGGTTCAAGCAGCGTCTCTGGAGAAGGAATGGCGGACGCTTCGGGTCGAGACCGTCTGAAGAAGGGCCTCGACTCGAAACGTCACCCATTCCTTCTCTCCAGAGATGCTGCCTGTCCCGCTGAGTTACTCCAGCATTTTGTGTCTGTCTTCAGACGTTGCCTTAGTTTAGTTCAGTTTAGATATGCAGCGCGGAAACAGGCCCTTCGGCCCACCGAGAATGCACTGACCAGTGACGTATTACACTATCATTAATTAACATTAACAAGGGCTGTGGAGTTGCTGCCTTACAGCGCCACAGACCCACGTTCTCCCCGTGACCTGCGTGGGTTTTCTCCGGGTGCTCCGGTTTCCTCCCACACAACACAATGACGTTCAGGTTTGTAGAAAATTGGCTTGAGAAAATTGTAAATGACCCCAGTGTGTGTAGGATAGTGTTAGTGTGAGGGGACCGCTGGTCGGCGTGGTCTCGGTAGGCCGAAGGGCCTGTTTCCACGCTGTATCTCTAAATTAAACTAAAATCAAAACTATCCTACACACACGAGGGACAATTGACAATGTTTCCAAGTCAATTAACCTGCAAACCTGTACGGGAGTATGGGAGGAAAACAAAGATCCCGGAGAAAACCCAGGGGGTCACGGGAGAGACATACAAACTCCGTACAGACAGCACCGGTATACGTGATTGATCACGGATCTCTGACGATGTAAGGCAGCAACTCTGCCGCTGCGCCACCCGCGCCGAGACCCGGGTGTCCGACGGATGTGGTGAATGAAGATTGTGACAGTCCGTGGCCGGCGCAATGAAAGCGCCAATCCCGTTTTGCGGTCTTGGATCAAATAAAGTAATCAAACGTGTAAGTCGCTGCCGGGCCCAGACCTGGAGTGACTTCATCCCTACACGGTCCACTCTGCCCCGCCCACTGGTCAATGCCCCGCCCACTGGTCACTGCCCCCGCCCACTGGTCACTGGCCCCGCCCACTGGTCACTGCCCCGCCCACTGGACAAAGCCCCGCCCACTGGTCAATGTCCCGCCCACAGGTCAATACCCCGCCCACTGGTCAATGCCCCGCCCACTGCTCACTGCCCCGCCCCTGTCCACTCTTCCCAGTCCCTTCTACTTTTCCCCACCCACTGACAACTGCCCCGCCTGATGTCCGTTGCTCCGCCCCAGCGTAACCTTGTCCCCGTCCACTCTGCTCCACCCTTGTCCACTCCGCCCCGCCCAATACCCACTCAGCCGCAACACGTGTCCAGGCCCCAGCTCACCCCGCATGTCCACCATCAAGAATGCCTATCGTTCCATCTCTCGCCCTCACTTCGGTAAATCCGACCATACCGCGGTGCTGCTTCTTCCTGCCTACAGGCAGCAATTATAGAGCGCACCCCCAGAGGTGAGGACAGCACAGAGCTGGTCGGGGGGCGGGGGGGGGGAGGGGGGCAGAGGAACAACTACAGGACTGTTTGGAGTCTGTAGACTGGGCAATGTTCAAGGACTCGGCAACGGACTTGAACGAATACGCCACAGTCGTTACAGACTTCATTAAGAAATGTGTGGAGGACTGCATCCCCACCAAAACCTTCCGAGTGTTTCCAATCAGAAACCTTGGATGAACTTTGAGATCTGCACTCTTCTGAAGACCAGACGCCGGGCATTCATGTCTGATGATACAGTGGTCTAAAAGAAGTCCAGATACGACCTTGGTAAGGCCATCAAAAAGGCCAAAAGGGACCTGCTCCAAACTGAAGGTTGAGACAGATGTTCGGCAGCTGTGGCGGGGCCTGAATGCAATCACCTCCCACAAGGCGAAACCAGGAGGCAGCTCGAATGTCGGCGAAATATCACTCCCTGATGAGCTCAATGCGTTTTACGCACGCTTTGATAGGGAGAACAACGATGTGCCTTCCCGAGCCCCCATTCGCTGTGTGGTATTTCAGTCTCAGTCACAGAGGCCGACGTCAGGAAATCCGTCAGAGGGGTGAACCTGCACCTGGACCTGATGGTATACCTGGTCATATTCTAAAAACCTGTGCGGACCAACTGGCTGGAGTTTTTACGGACATTTTCAACCTCTCACTTCAGAGATCTGAGGTCCCCACCTGCTTTAAAAGGGCATCAATTATACCAGTGCCCAAGAAGAGTAAGGTGACGTGCCTCAATGACTATCGACCTGTGGCACTAACGGCCGTGGTGATGAAGTGCTTTGAGAGGTTGATCATGGAGCAAATCAACTCCTACCTCGACAAAAACCTGGACCCACTGCAGTTCGCTTACCGCCACAACAGATCAACGGTGGATGCGATCTCGCTGGCCCTCCACTCTGCTCTGGACCACTTGGACAACTCATATGTCAGGCTGTTATTGATTGATTACAGCTCGGCATTTAACACAATCATCCCCTCCAAGCTGGTTACCAAACTCGCAGAACTGGGTATCTGCGCATTCCTCTGCAATTGGATCCTCGACTTCCTCCTTCACAGACCACAGTCTGTTCGTATTGGTGGAAATGTGTCAGTCTCGATAACAATCAGCACGGGAGCACCTCAAGGCTGCGTGCTCAGCCCCCTGCTGTACTCACTCTATACTCATGACTGCGTAGCCGGTCATAGTGCGAACTCCATCATCGAGTTCGCTGACGACACCACTGTTGTGGGACGTATCACTGATGGGGATGAGTCAGAGTATAGAAGAGAGATCGAGCAACTGTCCATATGGTGCCAGCACAATAACCTGGCCCTCAACACCAGCAAAACCAAGGACCTGATTGTGGACTTTGGATGGAGTAGGATGGGGACCCACAGTCCCATTTATATCAACGGGTCGATGGTTGAAAGGGTCAAGAGCTTTAAATTCCTTGGCGTGCACATCTCTGAAGATCTTTCCTGGTCCGAGAACACTAATGCAATTATCAAGAAAGCACATCAGCGCCTCTACTTCCTGAGAAGATTACGGAGAGTCGGTTTGTCAAGGAGGACTCTCTCTAACTTCTACAGGTGCACAGTAGAGAGCATGCTGACCGGTTGCATCGTGGCTTGGTTCGGCAACTTGAGCGCCCTGGAGAGGAAAAGACTACAAAAAGTAGTAAACACTGCCCAGTCCATCATCGGCTCTGACCTCCCTTCCATCGAGGAGATTTATCGCAGTCGTGCCTCAAAAAGGCTGGCAGTATCATCAAGGACCCACATCATCCTGGCCACACACTCATCTCCCTGCTACCTTCAGGTAGAAGGTACAGGAGCCTGAAGACTGCAACGACCAGGTTCAGGAATAGCTACTTCCCCACAGCCATCTGGCTATTAAACTTGGCTCGGACAAAACTCTGATTATTAATAACCCATTATCTGTTATTTGCACTTTATCAGTTTATTTATTCACGTGTGTATATATTTATATTATGGTATATGGACACACTGATCTGTTTTGTAGTAAATGCCTTCTATGTTCTGTGTGGTGAAGCAAAGCAAGAATTTCATTGTCCTATCAGGGACACATCACTTGAGTTGACTTGATATGGACAACATCAACACATGTCCTCTACCCTTCCTATCCCTGCATGTCCACTTTATCCTATCTCTTTCTACCAATACTGCCAGACGTTATAAAACTGCAAGATGTCCAGCGCGGACGGGACCACACACACCCGCACCCTCCCGGGGCTGACTGACGCTTATACTGAAAGCTTCAACCGATGTAGGCAAACATGTGGTTTATTTCTCTCTCTGTCGACTGGATTAAGAGGCAGGTGTTTTGTTGCCTCCACGGCAGAGGCCATTTTATATTCGGGTGAATAAATGTGGATTGTGAAGATAAAAAAGAGTCCAGTCTCGGTGACGGGACTGCAAGCGCCGGGATTGTCACAAAACCACGGTGTTCATTGGTCTCCAAGGAGCGGGGACTGGCGTCTTCACCCTGTGTGAACCGGACCCGAGCACAGACCCTCCCGTGTTGGAACTGGGGGCCTCGGTGTTGGGAGACCGGCGCCGGGAGGACCGGACCGGACCCTTGTGTACGGGACCGGTTCCGTGTGCGAAGGGACGCGGTCCGTGTTAGTGAGTCGCGGGTGGGTTTTCATCCCAGATCCCGCATTGGGGATGTATCGTGTCTCGGGGGATGTGCCTGGGCCGGGGCTCCGGGGCGGCGGGTTCTCTGTCTCCCAGACACGTTACAATCTCCCGGTCCGTTCTCCAGCGCTCCGGGTTCAGTTGACTTTAGTTTAGAGATACAGCGGGGAAACAGGCCCTTTAGCCCATCGAGTCCGCGCCGACCAGCAATCCCCACACACTAACACAATCCTACACACACGAAGGACAATTTACAATTTGACCAAGCCAATTAACCTGCAAACATGTACGTCTTTGGAGTGTGGGAGGAAACCGGCGATCCCGGAGAAAACCCACGCGGTCATGGGGAGAACCTACAAGCTCCGTACAGGCAACAGCCGCAGTCAGGATCGAGCCCGGGTCTCCGGCGCTGGGAGGCAGAAACTCTACCGCTACACCACCGTCCGCGCTCTCCCCGGTCACGGATGTCCAAGCACCTTCCCACCCCCTCCCACGGCGCGTCCCACTGGGCCCCCCTCCCAATGACCGTGACCCCTCACCCTCCCAATACCGGTGACCCCCCCCGCAATGCCCGTGACCACCCCCCCCCCACCACCACCACAAGCAGCCACGGACAGACAGACAGCTGGAGAACACACTGGACTTTATTGAACATTTATGTCGCGACAGTGAAGTAGAACACGCCCCCCGAG
>JAXLNO010000185.1:0-35799 GCA_038087875.1 Malacoraja senta | reverse complement strand
TCCGACTCCCAGTCCTTACTGCTATCAACCGGAACGGCAGGACTCTGAGGAAGGAAAGTTCCCTTGTCCTTAATTATTTATGCTTTGTTTTATGTTCTTAATTAGTTAAGAAGGCTTTTAGTTCTTTTCAATATTTAATAAAAAGAATTAATGATTCAGTTTTAAAATCTTGCTGAATGCCAGACACGTTGAGAAATATTTCTATCCCCTTACAGATTTGACAGCAAGCCAAGCTGTGGGCGTTGCACTCTGAAAGATTCAGAGGCCCTCCTTATCCAGTTGGGTGAGGTAATTGCCTTAGGCTAGGAAAATTAGGAGCATTCATTTTTACAAAACTCATGGGTAATTTAGGCTTATGTTAGACAATAGATGCAGGAGTAGACCATTCGGCCCTTTGAGCCAGCACCACCATTCACTGTGATCATCCACACTCAGTGCCCCGTTCCTGCCATATTCCCTGACTCCGCTATCTTTAAGAGCTTTATCCAACTCTCTCTTGAAAGCATACAGAGAATTGGCCTCCACTGCCTTCTGAGGCAGAGAAATCCACAGATTCACAACCCTCTGTGAAAATGTTTTTCCTCATCTCCGTTCTAAATGGCTTACCCCTTATTATTAAACTGTGGCCCCTGGTTCTGGACTCCCCCAACATCGGGATTATTGTCACGTGGACTGAGGTACAGTGAAACGCTTTGTTTTGCATGCTATTCAATCGGATCAGATAATACTAATAAATACAATCATGTCAACCCCAATTACAATAGGTATGAAGATATAGAGTATAAAATATAGTTCTCAGCATTGTAACGCGTCAGTTCCATGGACAAAGTCCAATGTCCTAAATGAGTTGGCCGTGAATCGGACAGCAGAATTTAACTAGAACACTGAACAAAATGGTGCCAGATCTATAGGTTGCAAAGCGACTTAAAAGAGTAGAGCAATTGTATCAAATGATGGTAGATCTTCCTCTGGGAAGAGTACTCAAACAATCGCCACGCACTGGCGCTGTCTTTTCCCCGAATAAAATGCACAATTGCACAAATAAAGGGAGACAACACTTACGGCGAATGTGTGTTCTCATCGGCAATTAAAGCCGCTTGGTCGACACGGACAAGGAGGGCCGAATGGCTCTGAGACTACGGACAGGACATTTGCCCCACACTGGCCAGTTCTCATGCTACATACACCTGCTTCTCCTCTCAATCCCATTTACACCAATCCTATTAACAGAACATCGCAATCCTTTCACCTTCACTACTGTCCCCATTTACTGGTGCCCTCCCCTAATTCCCCATTTACTAGTGCCCTACTCTAATTCCCGATTTACCAGTGCCCTACTCTAATTCCCCATTTACTAGTGCCCTACTCTAATTCCCCATTTACTGGTGCCCTACTCTAATTCCCCATTTACTGGTGCCCTCCTCTAATTCCCCATTTACGGGTGCCCTCCCCTTATTGTCATTTACAAAAGATAATAGACAATATACAATAGGTGCAGTAGGCCATTCGGCCCTTCGAGCCAGCACCGCCATTCAATGTGATCATGGCTGATCATCCCCAATCAGTACCCCGTTCCTGCCTTCTCCCCATATCCCCTGACCGCTTTCTTTAAAAGCCCTATCTAGCTCTCTCTTGAAAGTATCCAGAGAACTGGCCTCCACCGCCCACTGAGGCAGAGAATTCCACAGACTCACAACTCTCTGTGAGAAAAAGTTCCCTCATCTCTGTTCTAAATGGCTTACCCCTTATTCTTAAACTGTGGCCCCTGGTTCTGGACTCCCCAACATCAGGAACATGTTTCCTGCCTCTAGCGTGTCCAAACCCTTAACAATCTTATATGTTTCAATAAGATTCCCTCTCATCCTTCTAAACTCCAGAGTGTACAAGCTCAGCTGCTCCATTCTCTCAGCATATGACAGTCCTGCCATCCCGGAATTAACCTTGTATTTACGGGTGCCCTCCCCTAATTCCCCATTTACTGGTGCCCACCCCTATTTCTCCATTTACTGGTGCCCCCCTATAAAAAGAGATAAGTAAACTTAGGAGTCTGTTCAGATTATGCTGGAGGGGCAGAAAGATTATTACAAATATTTTACAGCAGATTTAATTACGACTTTAAAAAGACATTTGGCCAGGAAGGTAGACACAAAATGCTGGAGTGACTCAGCGGGACAGGCAGCATCTCTGGAGAGAAGGAATGTGTGATGTTTTGGGTCGAGACCCTTCTTCAGACTTAAATGGCCGATGTTTTCGGTCGAGACTCTTCTTCAGACAGGAAGGGTTTAGAGGGCTATGGGCCAAATGCTGGCAAATGGGAATCGCCCAGTTAGTGCTGGCAAAAAATGGAAAATGCGGGAGATATTCAGCAGGTCAGGCAGCATCTTTGGAAAGGGAAACAGTCAACGTTTTACCTTGAGGACCCTTCAGCCTGCCCAATGCTGAGTCTTTCCTGCATGTTCTAGTTCTGTTTCAGATTTCTGGCAACTTAAAACATTTTTTCATTTATTGATACTAATGATGATTTTGAACAAGTAACATCAACACATTGAGGGGGAAGTGGATAAGATAGTACAGGACAGAGTAGGGCTGAATGGTCCCATTAAAAAAAAACTAATTTATTGCTGATGGTTGTTTGGTCAAGAAACATCAACACATTGAGGTGGAAGTGGATAAGATAGTACAGGACGGAGTAGGGCTGAATGGTCTCATTTATTCCCACAGCCTGTAAGTATTGTGATTGTGTACAGCTCTCGGTGTCCACATCTCCAGCCACCCCCCCCCCCCCCCCGGCCGAGGTTGCAGCTACTAACAACATCTCTCCTTCACACCCCGTCTCCCCTCTCGGTGGAATATTTTCAAAACCTACCTTTAGATTTAAAGCCACAGCTTTCATCATCAGAGCTGCTGTCAGAGTCAAAGAGATCCCTGAATTCTTTCTTGTCTTTCTCTTTGCTCTCTTGCAACTTCCTGCGTTTGATCTCCGGGAAATGCAGGTCTTCCATCTGGAGAGAGGCACATGAAATATAAAGTAAGCAGTTACTACAAAGTCAGCCCCATTCGCAGCGGAGACTAAAAACACCAAGCCATGGTCTGACCCCATCTCCGGTTCATTACACAGCGATCGGCAATGACCAATTTACAAAACTAACGGCAAATGTGACATCCCTTCCAGACTGACTGACTGCTTAGACACCTCTGCTTCATCACTGGACCCTTGGTAACTGGAAGGAAGATTACACTGGGACACCAAGAAAGAGAGTTAGAAATTGATGCCTGGAGCTATGCGTTGAATCCCCCCCCTCCCCACCCCCAATTTCTCAGGAAGCTCAAAACTCTTTTCGGTAAAAGAAAATTGCAAAACTTTGTGTTCCTGTTGGAACTATATATTTTTTTAAAGCTTTTTTTCCTCTTTGGCAAACACTGTCAACAAACTGATGCGGTGAATTGGTGGGATGTTTGAAAGGATCTACCAGGCTTGGCTTCATGGAACTCCGACATCAACAAATGATCACGGCACTAATATCGAAGGATTCATGTGTTGGGGACTTAAAACCCATTAGACGAGGGCATCACTGTTGAACACAAATCCTGCTGCTCCCTGCCTTTTACGAGGATCCTTGCACCTTGGATGGCTGACAGAGCTCCTTGCTGCATCATTCCAAAACACTTCCCACTTTAATGTCTCGGCAACAGTGGTGCCGCATAGAGCTGCTGCCTCACAGCGCCAGAGACCTGGGTTCGATCCTGACTACGGGTGCTGTTCGTACGGCGTTTGTACGTTCCCCCCGCGATCGCGTGGTTTTCCCCGGGTGCTCCGGTTTGCTCCCACATTGGCGTCTCTGAATTGTCCCTAGCGTGTAGGATAGCACGAGTGCACTTGGATTGCTGGTCGACGCAGACTCGGTGGGCCAAAGGGCCTGTTTCTGTGCCTTATCGCTAAACTAAACTAAATTAAACTAGTGAGGCTCTCGCTGTGTGAACTCAAATTGGAAAAAAGATATCCAATAAAAAAATTGCTAAAATTGTTCTTCCTGTTTTAATATTTGTCTTCTTGGAATGGCAACAGTGAGTCAGATTTGAAATAAATAATATTGTTATGAGAAGAAAGCAGGACCAACCTTGCACAAAACCTGCTGTGCAGAGAGAAACCGCGGGTGTTAGTATTGATGAGTTGATTATTTTACCACTCATCATTTTACTGTACAGTCAAGGAATCAAACAGCACACAGTCAGGCCCTTCGACCCAACTTGTCCATGCGACCAAGACATCTCCCTAAGCTAGTCATAAGTCCATAAGTGATAGGAGTAGAATTAGGCCATTCGGCCCATCAAGTCTATTCTGCCATTCAATCATCTGTCTCTCCCTCCTAACTCCATTCTCCTGCCTTCTCCCCATAACCTCTGGCACCTGCACAGTGTCATAAACTGCTGAGAGTCCCATGTGCCTGCATTTGGCCCACATCTCTCCAACTCTTTCCTTTCTATATACCTGACCAAATGACCTTTAAACATTGTGAATGTGCTACCTCTATAGACGCTACCACTTCCTCTGGCAGTTTGTTGCCGAAACCCACCACATTCGGTGGGGATATGAAAAAATAACGCCCCCTTTGATCTTGATCCCTTTTGAATCTGTATCTCTCACCTTAAACCCTTGCTTTAAGTTTTAGACTCCCCTACTCTTGGATAAAAGGCTGTGACTGTCCACCCCATCTAAGTTCCTCATCATCTTAGAAATCTCAATGAGGTCAACATTTGATATGACAATGACACGAGGTCACTTGATCCAGGAAAAAGTCCCAGATTCTCTGATTCCCATTATTACTGAATCTCTCCAGCCCTGGGATATACGGGTGGGATTTTACTGAATCTCTCCAGCCCTGGTAAATACGGGTGGGATTTTACTTAAGTTCTCCAGCCCTGGCATATGCGGGTGGGATTTTTGGGTGGGTGGGATTTGTTCTAGGCCAGCACTTGATGTGATGCAGGTCTGAATGGAACATCCGCAAGAAACAAGAAGAAGGGCCTCGACCCGAAACGTCACCCATTCCTTCTCTCCAGAGATGCTGCCTGTCCCGCTGAGTTACTCCAGCAATTTTGTGTCTATGCGGAAAAACAAGAGCTCAGCTTGGCAGAGCTGAACCCACTGGGCCAAACTGCATAGAGTTATCCACCATGGAAACAGGCCCTTCACCCCAACTTGCCCATGCCGACCAAGGTGCCCCATCTACACTAGTCTCACCTGTCCGCGTTTGGCCCATATCCCTCTAAAACTTTCACATCCATGCACTTGTCCAAATGTCTTTTACACGCTGTTACAGTACCTGCTTCAACCACCTGCCCTGGCACCTTGTTCCAGATACCCACCACCCTCTGTGTGAAAACGTTGCCCCTCGGGATCCTATAAAATCTTATCCATCGAACCTTAAACCTCTGTTTCAAGATTCCCCGACCCTGGGTAAAACACTATGCATCTACCCTATCTCTTCCTCTCATCATCTTATACACCACCCCTCATCCTCCTGCGCTCCAGGGAATAATGTCCTCGCCTGCCCAAACATGAGCAATTGAAACGAAAAATAAATTGCATTTAACTGTCTCTCTTCCGCTCATGACCTTATATACCTCTCTAAGATCGCACCTCTGTAAGATCAAATCCTAGCCTGCCCAACCTCTTCCTACGTGTCTGAGCAATTGAAACTGAAAAAAAACTGCAGACGCAGGAAACCTGCAATAAAAGGTTCATTCATCCTAGCAATTCCCCCCCATAATTCTTCCTGTTTCCCCCCCCCCCCAATAATCTCATAAAAGATTACCCCTCATCCTCCTGCGCTCCGTGGGATAAAGTCCCAGCTTGCCTAACCACTCCCTATAGTTCGGACCCTCAGATGGTGATGATGGTGTTCTTTGTGGATCAGGTATCAAAGAATTCAAAGTTCTTTGGCTTAACTTGGCTTAAAACGTTGTACCTGAGCAGAAATCTAACTCATCTCTTCCCAACTCGCGAGTGATTTATGGGATCCTTATTGCTTATTCAATGGATGGGAGGGTCACAGGCAAGGCATTTAACACCCATGCCCCAAATGGAGAGGAATCCAGGGCGACTTCAGAGGGTAGCTGGCAGTCAGCATTGTTGTTGGGGCAGGAGTCACAAACAGGTGGGACTGGGAGAGGGCAGCGGACCTGACAAATGGATATAAAACTATGACAGGCATAGATAAGGGTAGACCATCGATTTTAGTTTGGTTTACATTAGAGATACTGCGCAGAAACAGGCCCTTCGGCCCACCGAGTCCACGCCGACCAGCAATCCCCACACACTAAGATTAACCTACACACACTAGGGACAATTTACATTTACACCGAGCCAATTAGCCCACAAATCTGTACGTCTTTGGAGTGTGTGAGGAAACCGAAGAACTCGGAGAAAACCCACGCGGCTCACGCTGGGGAGAAGGTACAAACTCCGTACAGACAAGCGCCCGTAGGCAGGATCGAACCCAGGTCTCTGGTGCTGTAACGCAGTTTGGCTCCCTACCTCAATGCCACCCTAACCTTTTCCCCAGGGTGGAAATGGCAAGGACTGTAGGATGGAGCTTTAAGGTGAGATGGGGCAAAGCTTAATGGAGATGCGCAGGGCAACGGGGCAAGTTTTTTCTAACACAGAACGTGGCAGGTGCCTGGCATGTGCTGCCAGGGGCTGTGGTGGAGGCAGATATGATGGTGGCATTTACGGATGGCTAGTGAAGAATTTGCCGGCGTCACTCCTCTGACTAAGCAAAGCTAGGAGGTTTTAAGATCTGAGGAAAGATTAAGAGGGTTTTAAATCTGCACATTATATATTAAAGGAACAGAGGGATATGGATCACGTGCAGGCAGAGGTGACTAATTGAACTTGGTATCATGCTCGGCACAGACACTGTGGGCTGAAGGGCCTGTTCCTATGCTGTCCAGTTCTATGCATAAAATTGAGGGAGTCCCAATCTCAAAATATGGGTAAATAAAGCATTCAGGGGAACAGTGGGAAGAAATGTCTTCACCCAAAGGGGAGAATCTTTAAAGCGTTCTACCCAACAAGGAAGGCTATGTTAATGAGCTATTAAGGACTGAGATAGGCGTTTTGCAGTAATTAGGGGAAATGAGGTTGGTGTTGTGTAAGGGTCACAAGATGAAATATAGACAATGATCTAACAAGACTCAGTAGACGCAAGGGGATGAATATTTTGTTCCTACTGTTCCCCGCAAACCTGTGTAACCAGACGGGTTGCTTCATAAAGAGGAGGTCTATAGTTACTATTAGCATTGTAGATAATTTATTTCCATTTAATTATTTTAATTTAGATTCCTTCGTTGTCACATAGAACAGTGCAGCTCGGGAACAGGCCCTTCGGCCCACAGTGTCTGTGCCGAACATGATGCCAGGTTAAACTAATCTCCTCTGCCTGCACGTGATCCATATCCGTCCAAATCCACGTGCCTATCCAAAAGTCTCTTAATGTCCACTATCCTATCTGCCTTCAACACCACCCCTGGCAGCTCGTTCCAGGCACCCAGCACTCTCTGTAGAAAAAACATGCCGCGCACATCTCCTATCAACTTAGCTCCCCTTGCCTTACAACTACGCACTGTAGTCTTTGACATTTTCACCCTGGGGAAAAAGGTTCTGATTGTCTACCCTGTCTATGCCGAACATGATGTTATCAGGGTGAGGTGCTCAAGCAGGAGCATAGAAACGTAGAAAATAGGTGCAGGAGTAGGCTATTTGGCCCTTCCAGCCAGCACCGCCATTCAACATGATCTTGGCTGATCATCCAAAATCAGCACCCCGTTCCTGCTTTTGCCCCCATATCCCTTGATTCCGTTAGCCCTAAGAGCTAAATCTAACTCTCTGTTGGAAACAGAGCACCAACAAGTCAACTCCCACCGAGCAGTTCGACATAGGTGCATGACGAAGCAGCACGTCACACAGTGGCGCAGCGGTAGAGTTGCTGCCTTACAGCGCCAGAGACCCGGGGTTCGATCCCGACTATGGGTGCTGTCTGTACAGAGTTTGTACGTTCTCCCCGAGACCTGGAGAAGGGTCTCGACCCGAAACGTCACCCATTCCTTCTCTCCACAGATGCTGCCTGTCCTGCTGAGTCACTCCAGCATTCTGTGTCCACATCCCCGTGACCTGCGTGGCTTCTCTCCGGGTGCTCCGGTTTCCTCCCACAGCCCAAAGACGTACAGGTTTGCAGGTTAATTTTCTTCTGCAAATTGTCCCTCGGGTGCAGGATAGAACCAGTGTACGGGGTGATCGCCGATCGGTGAGCACTCGGTGGGTCAAAGGGCCTGTTTCCACGCTGCATCTCTAAACCAAACTAAACCAAGCCGCAAGTAAAAGGTCGCAGCAACCACGGGACAAAACCAGGGTCGAAGCGAGAAGCATCAAAGCCTTCGAAACACTGCACGCCCACACAAGTCTGTAACTTAAAACACTTGCAACGAGTTTTGAAAAAACAAGTCTTACAGATGAGATCTACAATTCACAACATTTTAGGTTGTGGAGGCACACTAATTAAGTCACGCGGACAAAATTCAGAGACCTGAACTTATTAGTGTTCTATAGATAGAAACGGAAAACCTGCTCTGGTGGCAATTTAAATCTGTGTTTTCATTAACAATACACTCTAAAATACAGTCACAGATTCATGCAGCATTGAAACAGCCTCTTCTCTCCACCGTTGTCCATGACGACCAAGGTGCCCCATCTGTGCTAGTCCCACCTGCCCGTGTTGGGCCAGACCCCTCGCAAACATTCCTATCCATGTACCTGTACAAATGTCTTTTAAATGTCGTCTCAACTACCTCCTCTGGCAGCTCGTTCCATTCACCCAGCACCCTCTATGTAGAAAAAGTTGCCCCTCAGGTTCCCATTATGTATTTTTTCCTTCGCACCTTAAATCTATGTCCTCTCAGCCCCGCTGAAGAAGTCTGAAGAAGGGTCTTGACCCGAAACGTCGCCTATTTCCTTCGCTCCATAGATGCTGCCTCACCCGCTGAGTTTCTCCAGCATCTTTGTCTACCTCCTCTCAGCCCCGCTCAGTTACTCCAGCACTTTCTGTTTTGAGCGAGTGAGAGGTGGATACAGATGAGGAGGGGTTTGATAGGCTGATTTGGGGAGTGAGGGACAAATTCTTGTGGTGACAAAGGGGACAAAAGGGCGTCAGATAAGGAGAGGAGGAGAGAAATGTAAAACCGGAGGGTGGGATAAACAAGATAGGTAGCTAAAGGGCCCGTCCCACTTGGCCGTCATTTGCGCCTCATTTACGTGTCATATGTAAAATAGGTCGACGCGTCGTTACGCGCGACTTCACGCGCAAATCACGCGTTATCAGGCCGTCTGGTGCACGTGACATCATTAGAATACCTTGCGGCACGCTGCGACGCATGGTTACGCACGGTGATGTAACCATGCGTCACCACGCGATACACGTGAGACGTCGGGATGCCAGCGGGTGACGCCAATGCGTCAGCGCGCGTACGCAATGCGTAGGCAAACGCGAGAGGTTACGCAGGTGGCGCGCGAGGATTTCGTGCAGCACGAAATCCTGGAGCGCCGTGCGATACCGTGCGCAACCACACTCCTCCACGCCTCTCCATGCGCCCGTCCCGCGCTACCCACAACGCCACCCGTGCATCACAACGCGACGACGACATTTTTGGAGGTCGCGTAAATGGCGCGCAAATGACGAACAAATGGGACAGGCCCTTAACCAAGCTTTGGAAATTGTTCAACACTCTCTTGCTTTGAAACGGGTGAACTTTCTTTCAAAACGCAGGGCTACAAGAGACATCTGATCTCTCTTATACAGAGACGTAGTCATACAGCATGGAAACAGGCCCTTCGGCCCAATTTGCCCACAGCAACCCAACATGTCCCACTGCACTAATCCCACCTGCCTGTGTTTGGCTCATATCCCTCTAAACCTGTCCTATCCATTGACCTGTCTAAATGTTTCTTAAACGTTGCGATAGAACCTACAAATTATTATATACACAGTGATACTTAATGTCTTGAGGTTAGGTCCATGTAGCTTTAAGTTAAATCAACGGTAGTTTATCTTGTTTAAGAAACAACTGCAGATGCTGGTAAAATTGAAGGTAGATACAAAATGCTGGGGAACTCAGCGGGTGAGAGAGAGAAGGAATAGGTGATGTTTCGGGTTGAGACCCTCTCCATAGATGCTGCCTCACCCACTGAGTACCTCCAGCATTTTGTATCTACCTGTAGTTTAACTGTAGGTAATTGGAGATGGGTGTGGCCAGCTTTGCCAGCTGTCAGGGATGTCTAAATGTCTCTCAACGTACCCGCTCCTTGCCGGTGATTTCCAGTATAATCTCCTTCTCTCTGAGTTTCTTCCAGCTGCTGTAGTACTTCTGCAGAGGCGACACCTCCTCCTTCACCTCCTTCTCCCACGAAGCCTGTGAACAAGATGCAAGAACATGTTTAAAGTCGATAAAGCGGGGTATCGTTGCTGCAAGGTAGACACAAAATGCTGGAGTAACTCAGCGGGACAGGCAGCATCTCTGGAGAGAAGGAATGGGTGACGTTTCGGCTCGAGACCCTTCTTCAGACCAATAGACAATAGACAATAGGTCATTAGCAGGCCATAGATCAATAGGAGTAGGCCATTCGGCCCTTCGAGCCAGCACCGCCATTCAATGTGATCATGGCTGATCATCCCCAATCAGCACCCCGTTCCTGCCTTTTCCCCATATCCCCTGACTCCGCTATCTTTAAGAGTCCTATCCAGCTCTCTCCATCCAGAGAACCTGCCTCCACCGCCCTCTGAGACAGAGAATTCCACGCACTCACAACTCTGTGAGAAAAAGTGTTTCCTCGTCTCTGTTCCAAATGGCTTACCCTTTATTGTTAAACTGTGGTTCTCAAACGTTGCTCCAACTCTCTACAACCTGTAACGTTGAAACCTTGGGTCCTGGATTATATTTATCTTTCAGCTTGCATCAAGGAAAGCAGAGTCACTGAGTCGTTCAGCACGGAAACAAGCCATTCGGCCCAATGCGTCCATGCCGACCAAGATGCCCCATCTAAGGTAGTCCCATTTGCCCCACATCCCTCTAAACCTTTCCTCGCCATGCACCTGTGCACATGGAAGAGTGTCTTTTGAATGTTGTTACAGCACTTGGGCGGCACGGTGGCGCAGCGGTAGAGTTGCTGCCTTACAGCGCTTGCAGCGCCGGCGACCCGGGCTCGATCCCGACTACGGGTGCTGTCTGTACGGAGTTTGTACGTTCTCCCCGTGACCTGCGTGGGTTTTCTCCGAGATCTTCGGTTTTCTCCCACATCCCAAAGACGTACAGGTTTGTAGGTTAATTGGTAAATCGTCTCTGGTGTGTGTAGGAGAGTGTTAATGTGCGGAGATCGCTGGTTGGCGCGGACTCGGTGGGCTGAAGGCCTGTTTCTGCGCTGTATCTCTAAACTAAACTCAACCTGCCGCAACAACCTCCTGCGGCAGCTCGTTCCGTCCTCCACATCCTGAGTGGAAACGTTTCCCCTCAGGTTCGTATCAGATCTTGTACCTCTCTCCTTACACATCTCTTGTTTTTGATCCTTCTACCCTGGACTGTGTGCATCCACCCGCTCTATACCCCCACTCTAAGATACACTTTGGCCACTGAAATCCTGCTAGTGGAAACTTGCTGAGTGCAGATTGTCTGACACATCTCCTGCAGGCACGTCTCAGCTGAGAAACATTCTCGGTTCCCATGGCATTGTGCAGAGAGCCACAGCATAGGCACGGCTCGTAGAAGAGGATACTTGACTGCACTGCAGTGCAGGAGATAATTTTTGCAAAAATATTTTACACCTTGCTTTCTTCCTTAAACTTTCACATACAGCGTGGAGTTTCCTTTCAGTCATACTGTGTGCACATTTGCTCCATAGGCAATTTTTATAGATTTTGTTCTTGCTTGCTGCCTTGCTAACTTTCCAAGGATCAATTCCTTCAATACACAACCACTCTCCTCCCATTAAATCTTCAAGCCTGCTGTTCTGTCTGACTGCAGAGACTGACAATTTATGACTTGGGGGACAGATTGATGTTGTTTTATTTTAAACCAGCCTGTAGCTTATCTGCGGGTCATGGGTACAGCTCGCTTCGCTGGCTGTCAGGGGCTTTAAATGTTTCTGAGCTCTGGACATTCAGGAACTCTTAGAAATAAGAAGTGAAATAAAAATAAAACTGTAATTATTTAACTAAATAAAAATATGAACTAAAACAATCTGAACAAAATATATAAATTGCAAATGATACTCCATTGTTCAAGAAGGGAGTTAGGAAAAGTTGGGAAACTATAGGCTTCAATAAAGAAGAGCGGAATGGACATCTTTAGTACAGTTTAGTTGAGATGCAGCGGGGAAACAGGCCCTTCGGCCCACCGTGTCCGCGCCGACCAGCGATCATCCCATAAGCCAGCACTATCCTACACACTGGGAACAATTTATAATTTTTTACCGAAGCCAATTAACCTACAAACCCATATAACCATAACAGCACGGAAACAGGCCATCTCGGCCCTTCAAGTCCGTGCCGAACACTTTAAAAAAAAATTATAAACTTCCCCCTAGTCCCATCTACCTGCACTCAGACCATAACCCTCCATTCCTTTCCCGTCCATATACCCATCCAATCTATTTTTAAAGGATAACATCAAACCTGCCTCCACCACTTCCACTGGAAGCTCATTCCACACAGCTACCACTCTCTGAGTAAAGAAGTTCCCCCTAATGTTACCCCTAAACTTCTGTCCCTTAATTCTCAAGTCATGTCACGTTGTTTGAATCTTCCCTACTCTCAATGGGAAAAGCTTATCCACGTCCACTCTGTCTAACCCGCTCATAATTTTAAACACCTCTATCAAGTCCCCTCTTAACCTTCTGCGCTCCAAAGAATAAAGACCTAACTTGTTCAACCTTTCTCTGTAACCTAGTTGCTGAAACCCAGGCAACATTCTAGTAAATCTCCTCTGTACTCTCTCTGTTGACATCCTTCCTATAATTAGGCGACCAAAATTGTACTCCATACTCCAGAATTGGCCTCACGTCTTTGGAGTGCGGGAGGAAAGCGGAGAACACCCGGAGAAAACTTATGCGGTCACGGGGAGAATGTACAAACCCAATACAGACAGCACCCGTGGTCGGGATCGAACCTGTGTCTCTGACGCTGTAAGGCAGCAACTTTACTGCTGCACCACCGTGCTGCCCCCTCTTTCTCAGCAAAACAAATGGGTATTCATGTGCTCACATAACTAGGCAATGGCAGCGACTCTAACCCGAGTATTTACTGCAAGTGCCATTATGTTAGAGTCTGTTTCACGCTCCTGTCACGGGCCAGAATGGGCGGATGGGTGGCGCAGTGGGTAAAGGGCCTGTCCCACTTACGTGACTTTTCAGCAACTGTCTTCGACCTTCAAGCCTGAGAAACCTCGAGCTGGATCGACCGTCAACACACACACACACACACACACAAACACATCGCAAAAGCAGAGGCCAGGGAACGCGGGGGAGCGCTGTCTGAAATTCACACCCGCGATGAACAGGAAGGTAAAAGACGGCTGGCATAGTTACAGTAAGTCCTTTAGAGAGCGCGGAGTGGGGGGTAGAGAGAAGGGGAGAGAAGGGGGGAGTAGGGGAGAGAAGAGGGGAGAAGGGGAGAGAAGGGGAGAGAAGGGGAGAGAAGGGGAGAGAAGGGGAGAGAAGGGGGGGAGAAGGAGTGGAGACACTTTTAAGAAGCCAGACAACTTATAATAAAGTTTAGCGGGCATTTAACTTTACCGGTCGGTTTTCCTTGGTTCTGAAAACTCCAATGAGCCAATTAAAATGCCCGGTCAGCGAAGGAGATTGCCTAGGGCTGCCCTCGATTGCCTATAACTACATAGCGACCCCACTCCACTACACTACGAGTTCAAAAGAACCATGCCGACCAATTTTTACTCGCTGAAAACTTTTCAACATGTTGAAAAATCTTCCTCGACCAAACTGAGGCCGCGAGTATGCGGGAACTTCCCTCGAGCATGAAGGAGAGTTACAGTGACCTCATAGGACCACGTGTCGACCATGCTGCGAGTTTGTGGCGAGCGCAAACTCTTCTAAACTCGCAGATTAGGTTATCATAGTGGGACAGGCCCTTAAAGCTGCTGCCTCTCAGTGCCAGAGACCTGGGTTCAATTCTGACTCGCTGCTGTCTGTGTGGAGTTTGTAGGTTAATTGGCTCTTTATTAATTGATCCTAATGTGTAGAGAGTGAACGTGAAAGTGGGGTAAGGGAACGAGCATGAACTCAGGTGATCAATGGTTGTCGTGGACTCTGGGGGCCGATTTAATCAATCAATTCAAAGTCTCCACAGTGTGCGGCCTTCCAAAGCTATTGGCTTCATTTCATGTGTTGAGTGGGTATTTGGCACAATGCCACCTCCAGATTGACCAAACACCAGTCAAAATGTCTAGGACGGAACTTCAGATGCTGGTTTACACCGAAGACAGACACAAAATGCTGGGGCACTCAGCGGGACAGGCCGTATCTCTGGAGAGAGGGAATGGGTGACATTTCAGTCTCGACCCGAAACGTCACCCATTCCTTCTCTCCAGTGATGCTGCCTGTCCCGCTGAGTTACTCCAGCATCTTGTGTCTATAAACACCAGTTGAAGGTCCCCACCGCTGATCGGAGACGGGAGAATGTCTGGGGAAGTCACGAGTCTTACCACAGCCTCTTTATCCACCACGCCAAACGTGGCCTTCTGCCGCCTCTTGGTGATGAAGGATGAGTTCTCCTGCACTTTCTCCAGCAGTTGTCTGATCTGCTTGCAGTAATTGGCCACTTTGCACTCCTTGAGAAAGGTCTTCATCTGCAGGGGAAAGCCACAGTAAGTCACGAGGAACAGACCCAGAAGGGTCGCGACCCGAAACGTCACTTAACCATGTTCGCCCGCGATGCTGCCTGACCGACTGCGTTACTCCAGAACCTTGTGTATGTGGAAGAGTCTGGTGGACAGAGCTGATAACATCCCGCCCGCACAACAAGCTGAGCAATGGGCGTCCACATTTTTGATAAGAGGGCAACCCTTACAGCAGGTTAATTGAAGGAATTTTGGAGGTGGCACGGTGGCGCAGAGGTAGAATTGCTGCCTTACAGCACCCGACACCTGGCTTCGCTCCTGACCACGGATGCTGTCTACATGGACTTTGTGTGTTCCCCCTGTGACCGCGTGGGTTTTCTCCAGGCGCTCCGGTTTCCTCCCACATTCCAAAGACTTACGGGATTGTAAATATTGCCCCTGATGTGTAGGATAGTGTTAGTGTACGGGAGGATCGTCGGTCAGCGTGGACTTGTTGGCCAAAGTGCCTGTTTCCACGCTGTATCTCTAACGACTGAGAATTTATGGCAGAGGAACCGGCTGTTGAGCCAGCGCGTCACCCAAACATCGATCCCCCTTCCCAGCTCTTGCTCTGTAGCCCTGTAGGTTGCAGCACTTCCTCCAGGTATCAGCCAAGATTTGCCAGGACTCGAGGGCCTGAGCTACAGGGAGGGGTTGGGCAGGCTAGAATGTTACTCCTTGGAGCGCAGGATCTTGTAGAGGTGTCTAAGATCATGAGGGGAACAGATAGAGCGAATGCAGAGACATTTTTCCAGCGTAAGGGAATCAAGAACTAGACGGCACAGGTTTAACGTGAGAGGGGAAAGATTTAATAGGAAACTGGGTGACATCTTTTTTTAAAAAGAGGGTGGTGGGTATTTGGAACGAGCTGCCAGAGGAAGTGGTTGAGGCAGGTACTATAACAACATTTAAAAGACTTTGATAGGAATGGTTTTGAGGGATATGGGCCAAAAATGGGAAAATGGGGCTTGCTTTGATCAAAAAGCCATGATAAGTCACACACAGAACAGACCCAGAAGATGTAATGTTGAGGCTCTATAAGGCGCTGGTCAGGCCAAATTTGGAGTACTGTGAGCAAATCTGGGCCCCATATCTGAGGAAGGATGTGCTGGCTCTGGAGAGGGTCCAGAGGAGGTTTACAAGCATGATTCCAGGAATGAGTGTGGGAGCATATGAAGAGCGTTTGACAGCACTGGGCCAATATTCGCTGGAGTTTAGAAGGTCGAACGGGGACCTAATTGAAACCTACAGAATAATGAAAGGCATAGATAGAGTGGATGTGGAAAGGATGTTTCCACAGGTGGGAGAGTCTAGGATCCGAGGTCATAGCCTCAGAATTAAAGGGCGCTCTTTTCAAAAGGAGGTGAGGGGAACTTCTTTAGACAGAGGGTAGTTAATCAGTGGAACTCATTGCCACAGAAGGCTGTGGAGGCCAAGTCAGTGGATATTTTTTAAGGCAGAGATAGACAAGTTCTTGATTAGAACGGGTGTCAAAGGCTATGGGGAGAAGGCAGGAAAATGGGATTAGGTGGCAGAGATCAGCCATGATTGAATGGCGGAGTGGACTCGATGGGCCGAATGGCCCAATTCTACACCTGTAACTTGTGAGTCCTGGTCACAGCCGGTGTAACCACGCCGGCAATTGTCCAGCAGGCTTCTGCCGCACCGCCTGTCAGACCGCCACCACTGCAATCAAGGAGCCTTTTGATGTGGTAATAATTCACAATCTCCATCAAACGGGTTAAGTGCTGCATGAAGCACTAATGATCAGCATTTATTCTGGCACCTCGTGCAGGAAGTGGTAGCAATTTTTCAAAGTGTGGTGCAACATGCCATAAAAAATATCTGGCAGAAAGAGACGGAGGAGCAGCCAAACGTAGATCCTGCGTCAATCCCACACACTTCTCAAACTGGGATCGACATGGCCGTCCGTCAGGGAAATCACAGTGGATCCACACAGCACTGGTTCCACCATTGCTGCGGGGTTTGTGTCTGCTGCGAGGTGCCATGCTTTCGGAAGGACGTGGAGGGCTTTGCAGAGGGTGCAGAGAAGGGGCGGCACAGTGGCGCAGTTGGTAGAGCTGCTGCCTCACAGCGCCAAGGACCCAGGTTCGATCCAGACCTCAGGTGCTGTCCGTGTGGAGTTTGCACGTTCTCCCTGTGACCGTGTGGTGGGTTTCCTCCGGGTGTTCCGGTTCCTTCCCACATTCCAAAGACGTGCGGGTTTTTATAGGTTAACTGGCCTCTGTAAATTGCCCCGAGTGTGTAGGATGTGAAAGTGGGATAACATAGAACTAGTGAACTGGTGATCGATGGCGGCCATGGTGGGCCAAAGCGCTGTATCTCTAAACTAAACTAAACTAATTTACCAAACTGCTGGCATGAATGAGTGTCTCTAGTTCAATGGAGAAAGAAAGATTCACGATGACATTGCCAGGATTGGAGGGCTTGTGCATTGCGAAGACATTGCATAGGTTGGGACTGTTTACCTGCAGCAAATGAGGCCGAGGGGTGATCTTATAGAGGTCTATAAAATAACGAGCGGCATTCATAAGGTGGATGGTCACAGTCTCTTTCCCCATCGTCGGGGAGTCTAAAACTCGAGGGAGGAATGTGGGAGGAAACGGTTCACGGGTGAAGATAGGGGAAAGGTTTATAGAGGACCTGAGGGGCAGGTTTATCGGCAGAGAGGGTGGTGGGTTTATGCAATGAGTTGCCAAAGTCTGAAGAAGAGTCTCGACCCGAAACGTCACCCATTCCTTCTCTCCAGAGATGCTGCCTGTCCCGCTGAGTTACCCCAGCATTTTTGTGTCTATTTTCCAGCTGCCAGAGGAAGAGGTAGAGGCAGGAACAATTACAATGTTTAAAACAAAGATAGACATAAAGTGCTGGAAGAACTCAGCGGGTCAGGCAGCATCTGTGGAAAAAAGGGATGGGTGACGTTCCTCACACTTGGTAGTTGTGTCTGGAACGCGCTGCCAGGGGTGGTGGTGAAGATGGTGGTGGTGGTGGAGGCAGATACGATAGTGGCATTTAAGAGGCTTTTAGATGGGCAAATAGATATGCAGAGAATACAAGGATGTTGCCAGGACTCAAGGGTCTGAGCTATAGGGAGAGGTTGAGAAGGCTGGGACTCTATTCCCTGGAGCGCAGGAGGATAAGGGGTGATCTTAGAGAGGTTTATAAAATCATGAGAGGAATAGATCGGGTAGCACAGAGTCTCTTGCCCAGAGGAGGTGAATCGAGGACCAGAGGACATGGGTTTAAGGTGAAGGGGAAAAGATTTAATAAGAATCTGAGGGGTAACTTTTTCACACAAAGGGTGGTGGGTGTATGGAACAAGCTGCCAGAGGAGGTCGTTGAGGCAGGGACTAACACAACGTTTAAGAAACAGTTAGACAGGTACATGGATAGGACAGGATTGGAGAGATATGGACCAAACGGAGGCAGGTGGGACTGGTGTAGATGGAAGATATTTGCCGGTGTGGGCAAGTTGGGTTGAAGGGACTGTTTTCACACTGTATACTCTATGGAGGAATATGGATCACGTGCAGGCAGAGGAGATTGGTTGACCGGGGCATCATGTTTAGCACGGACATTGCGGCCGAAGGGCCTGTTCCTGTGCTGTTCTGTTCTATGATCTAGGTGCAAAAAGCCTACAGCAGCACTCTCCCTGCCCTATGCTACACCCTGCTCCCAAAGACCAGTGCAGACTGTGCCTTTGCTGCGCGTTTGCAGAGACCTGCTTCAGTTAGACTCTCTGCACTTCCCATCCCTTCTCTTGCCATTAACAACTGCCATGGGTGCTTCCATGATTCATATCAGCTACACTGTGCTCTAGAATTTAACACCTAATTAGCCAGCAACTTTCTGCGCATCATTTTACTGGCGCCATGGTCATGTCTGTGCTCTGTGATTTAAATCTCTGTCCGTGTTTAAACAAATGCAAGAAGCTCCCTTGCTGGTGATATAAAATCTGAAAACTCGGCTCCCAACTCCCCTCCTGACGTAGCTAACACCACTTGTGCCTCACACCATGTGTTCTGGAAGCGCTTTGGTTCCAGCCCCTCGCTCTCTCCCACACGATGGTGGGTGGCTTGTTGTGGAATCCGCTACTGCTGAACCTTCCCGTTCAGTAGAGTTGAGTTGATTGTCACGTGTGCTGAGGTAGAGTGAAAAGCTTTGGCTGCGTGCTAACCAGCCAGCAAAAGACAATACATGATTACAATCGAGCTATTTACAGTATATAGATACACAATAAGGGGATAACGTTTAGTGCAAGGTAAAGCCAGCAAAGTCTGAGGGTCACCAGTGAGGTATATAGTAGTTCCGGACCGCTCTCTGGTTGTGGTAGGATGATTCAGTTGCCTGATCACAGCTCCACCCAGCACTCTTGTTCATCAGATATTTTAAATGGGACCAGCTGCTGCCGCTTGCCCAAGACTGATTGTGATTCAAAGGCAGATGGGACTTTGCAAGAACACACATCAGCACACCACAGGCACAGACTTTAGGGTGGAGAAACAGGCCCTTCGGCCCTCTGGGTCCGTGCCGACCAGCGATCAACCTGTACCCTTGCACTGTCCTACGCACTAAGGACAATTAACAATATTACCAGAGCCAATTAATCTACAAACCTGCACAGCTTTGGAATGTGGGAGGAAACCGGAGCGCCCGGACAAACTCATATGGTTGCGGGAAGAACGTACAAACTCTGTAGTTTGAGTACGAACACTTTTATAATGTTGTAGAAATAGTCGATGCACACGATACCAGATCATGTGTGTCACGCAGTTTTCCATAAGCACACTCATACTATATAGCCACACGCACGCACACTATATACCCCCCAAACACACACGATACCACACCCAACATATACACATACACACGCACACACTTGCCTGACTACCCCTTCACGTAAATATTACAAACCATGCCCCCTGATCCCCCACCCACACTAAACGCCACATATTCATGAACATCTTTGTACCTGAATGGTAACAGGCAGCACCAGCTCCGGGAAGCCGATCGTGTGTGCCTGAGTGTGCAAGTACTCCAGGGTCAGGTCGTACAACTGCTCGATCAAACCATCCTGCAACGCAAAGTTTGAAAGCATTAGCCATAATATTCCAGCACGTAAATATGAGCTTTGAAATCAATCTTGGGTGGCCACAGTGGCGCAGCAGTAGAGTTGCTGCTTAACAGCGCTGGAGTTTGTGCGTTCTCCACGTGGGTTTTCTCCGAGATCTTTGGTTTCCTCCCACACTCCAAAGACGTACAGGTTTGTAGGTTAATTGGCTTGGTGTAAATGTAAATTGTCCCCAGTAGGATAGTTTACACTGCGGGGATCGCTGGTCGGTGAGGACTCGGTGGGCCGAAGGGCCTGTTTCCGCGCTGTATCCCTAAACTAAACTAATCCCCTGACCAAATGACGGTGCCTGAAGAAGGCTCCCCGACCAAAGATGTCCTCTGTTCATTCCCTGTACAGATGCTGCCTGACCGCTGAATTCCTCCAGCACTTTGTGTTTTGTTCAAAGTCCCAGCCACCGCAGTTCCTAGAGTCGACAGATTATTTAGTGCCTTAGTAATTGCAGTGTGTGAAACATTTATCACTTATTTCAGAAAGACGTTGCACTTTGGGAGGCTCAATGTAAGGATGATGGCAAGACCCTTAATAGCACTGATGTGCAAAGAGATCTTAGAGTCCAAGTTCATAGCTCACTGAAGGTGGCAACATAAGTAGATAGGGCACAGTGGCACAGTAGGTTCGCTGCCTTACAGCGCCAGAGACTCAGGTTCAATCCTAACTACGGGTGCTGTCTGTAGGGAGTTTGTACGTTCTCACTGTGACCACGTGGGTTTTCTCCGGGAAGCTCCAGTTTCCTCCCACACTCCAAAGACGTGCAGGTTTTGTAGGTTAATTGGCCTCTGTAAATTGTCCCTAGTGTGTGGGACTGAACTAGTGTACGTGTGATCGGTGTCGGTGTGGACTCGGTGGGCCGAAGGGCCTGTTTCCACGCTGTATTTCTACACGGAACTGAAGTAAGGCAGCAGTGATAGAATAAAGCATTTATTCACACCATTCAGCTCCGAATGCTGCAAATCACAAGAAAATGCAAATATCACAGCAAACACTCTGTTGTTCAGCTCATCCTCGGGGATAAAAAAGATTCCATTTGACTATTTCATGCTTCGCAATGGGTTTATTTAGAGAGTGCCACCAATTGATTTGGCTGCACATGTCAAAGGTTTTAGACATACAAGAAAATAAATTGAACGGGAGAAATCTGTAACAAAAGTCTTATTCAACACCCGTGAATGAGATAAATCAAACAGCAACCTATAGAAGTGCTAATATTAATTGAAGCGTCCCACTGTCTGAGGCTGCCTGACACCGTGGTGTAAAGCAGGAGCTTGTGCTGCACTTAGGTCTATGGGATCTGAAGTAAAGTTTCGTTTTTTAGTTTAGTTTAGAGATACAGCACGGAGTCCGCGCCGACCAGCGATCCCCGCACACTAACACTACCCTACGCACACTAGGGACAAATTACAATTACACCAATCCAATTAACCAACAAACCAACAAGAAGAGGAAGGACTCCAACTGGGCTGCAAAATGACCAGCAAGAGGGGTAAAACAGAGGGGAGCGCACCTGGGACGCCAGGTGTTGCTGTTGGGCCCTCTGGCCTATCAACGAAACACCAAGGAAGGAGGGTGCCCACCTGATGACCCCAATTAGGTTTTTACCCCTACCCCCACTCAAGATAGTAAGAAGGTGCCAATTATAGTTGGGATTGTAATATCAAGTCCTATAAGCACAACTGATTGGAGTGTGGGAGGAAACCAGAGATCCTGGTGAAAACTCACACGGGTCACGGGGAGAACGCACGAACTCCGTACAGACAAGCACCGGTCGTCAGGATCCAACCCGGGTCTCTGGCGCTGTAAGGCAGCAGCTCTACCGTTGCACCACTGTGCCACCCAAAGCCACTGGTTCAAATTAGTCTATGGTGCAAGCTGCAGCAGTCGAGCTGGCGTCAGTTAATAGGGCAATATTTATATTTAACAGGAGCAACCCTGGAAGTTAATATATCGTCCGAGTGAGAAAGTGAACTCTTAGAATTCAGGAAATGTGGATACAAGGATCGACAGATACGGCGTTGAAATAACAGTGATCAGTGTATCTTCAACACAATGAACTTCACTTCATTCCAGAAACAAAGAACTGCAGATAGTTTACAAAAAAAAAAACCAAGGTGGTGGAGTAACTCAGCGAGCCTGGCAGTATCTCTGGAGAACGTGGATAGGAGTCCCTACAATCAGTCTGAAGAAGGGACCCGATCTGAAATGTCACCTATCCATGTTCTCCCGATATGATGCCTGACACGTTGAGTTACACCAGCACTCTGTGCCTTTTCCTGGAATGCAGGTGTCATTGGAGGTTCACTTTCTCACGCTTTGGCAGATCACCAGCAATCCTGGCCACACACTCATTTCACCGTTGCCATCGGGGAGAAGGTACAGGAGCCTGAAATCTGTGAGGTTCAGGGACAGCTTCTTCCCAACAGCCATCAGGCTATTAAACACGACATCAAATAAGCTCTGAACAATAACAGTCTATTATTATTATTATTGCATTATATCTGTTTATTTATTGTGCATATCTGGTCTATGGTCTATAGACACACTGAACTCTTATCTTTGGTTTTGTACTATGTTTGCATATTCTGTTGTGCTGCAGCAAGTAAGAATTTCATTGTCCTATCTGGGACACATGACAATAAAACTCTTGATCATATCAATACAACAGTGTCAGGGGTGATGGGGAGAAGGCCAGGACCAAAGATCCTATAGCGAGCAAGATAGTCCACTCGACGAAAAAGACATAGTACGGTCATGGGAAATCTTTGGCCCCATTTCCGTAACCGGCTTCCGTCTCCGCACCAAAGATCCCATAGCAAAGATACTAGTGTGGAGACGGAAGCCGGTTACGGAAACATCCTCGTAAAAATCAAAGACCTTTGGTAAAAATCTTCTCCTCATTTTCTTTCTGCCTCTCTGCCTCACAATAAAAAGCAAAAAGATGCCTATGTTCCTTCCACAGCGTGTGGGAAGTCTGGACCGGATCAGCACGGCTGGGACGCCAGGGGAAAAAATAATATTTTTTTTGTAAACATTAAAAAAAGAAAATTAACAGAATTATAATTTATTAACACAAACTGTTCCCCTGCAACGTTGATTACACTGCGAGAGGGATAACCAAAGTCGGGTCGGGTTACTGAAATGGCCGAAGAAATTACCCACTACAGCCCATTGGAAATTACTACACATCAGCCCATTGGATTTAGCAGGAGTGGACTATCTTGCTCACTATAGGATTTCTGGCCAGAACCCCAGCACTTTGTGTGTTCTACCCATTAAATGGTCATTCTGTTCCTTCATCGACGATCAGTCACCTTCCACTTACTCGGTAAGCCTTTTCCTGTAGATTTGCAGTGGACAGCTTCAGAACCACAGCAAAGTTGATTGGCCGGACACTCATCCGCCCCGGTTTCTTAGTAAAATCCACCTGTTGGAAAATCTGGAGAGAAAAACACAATCACAATTAGGCCGAGCGAGACTCAGAAATTGCACTTCTATCGTTTTACATTTCGAGCTTTAAAAACTATTCATATGGCTCGCGTTGGAAGTTATACACCATTAGCTAATTTTGTCCAGAGATGCTGCCTGACCCACTGGGTTGCTCCAGCGTTTTGCATCTATCAAACATGATTAGTTTAGTTTTAGAGATACAGCGTGGAAACAGGCCCTTCGGCCCACACCGGCCAGCGATCCCCCCTCACTAACGCTATCCTACACACACACTGATGACAATTTTACATTCATATCAAGGCAATTAACCTGCAAACCTGTACGTCTTTGGAATGTGGGAGGAAACCGAAGATCTCGGAGAAAACCCCTGCAGTTCACGAGGAGAACGTACAAACTCCGTACAGACAAGCACCCGTGGTCAGGATCGAACCCGGGTTTCCGGCGCTGTAAGGCAGTAGCTCTGCCGCTGCCCCACTGTGCCGCCAAAAACAAACCCTCTTCCTCCATCAGTGAGAGAAGATCTTCATTGTTTGGCAGCAGATATCACTGCCGGAGTACCTCAGAGCAGCGTCTTGGGCCCAGCCATCTCACCAATAATCTCTTGGACATCACAAGGCCAGAAGTGAACATATTCGCTCTTGGTTGTTTAGAGTTTCAGGGAATACAATCCCTACCACAAGACACATTCAAGAGCCATCTCAGTGACAACATTTCTTCTCATCAAAGTCCTAAATAAGCCCCACCAAAAAAAAATTTCCACCCTGGTCATTCCCTCTTCTCCCTTCTCCTGTCGGGCAGAAGACACAAAAGCTTGAAAGCACAATAGAGAATAGACAATAGGTGCAGGAGTAGGCCATTCGGCCCTTCGAGCCAGCATTGCCATTCAATGTGATCATGGCTGTATCACCCGCTTCAGGAACAGCTTCTTCCCCACAATTATCAGACCACCAAGGGGTCCTCGGGTGCTGTCTGTGAGGAGTTTGTACATTCTCCCCGTGACCCCGTGGGTTTCCTCCAGGTGCCCCAGTTTCCTCCCACATTCCAACGAAGTGCGGGTTTGTAGGCTAATTGGTTTCTGTAAATTGTCCCTGGATGCGAAAGTGTGATTAGATTAGGTTACATTAGATTCAACTTTATTGTCATTGTGCAGAGTACAAGTACAGAGACAACAAAATGCTTTTATCACCACACAGCCATACGAATAAAAAAAAGAACACAGAACACAGATAGCCTATAACATAAACAACCCCACACAGCGGTGTCAACATTTCCCACTGTGAGGGAAGGCACCATAGTTCAGTCACCCTCCTCTTTGATGTTCTTTGATGTTCACCCGTGGTCGGGGCCTCCCGAGCCCCCCGCATGTTCAGGCCCTCTCGCCGGGATGATGGAACTCCGACGTCGGAACGGAAGAACAACCTCAGCGGCTTGGACCTCCGAATCAGCCACTTCCTACCGGAGTCCGCGGCTCCCGAAGTCCACAGGCCGAGTTGGGCGGAGATTCAACGCTGGCGGCCCTCGGCAAAGGGTCCCAGGACTCCGCGATGTTGGTCAGCGCCGCCCGCGATGGGAGCTCCGCAAACCACAGCTCCGCGATGTTGATGCAGCAGGCCCAACACTCCGGAGCTTCAAACGGCGATCCCAGGTAAGGCATCGCCCGCTCCGCGATGTATCCAGCGCTGCGCCGCCGCTGCTGAAGCTCTGGTCCGGACCCCGGCAGGAAAGGCCGCGCCAATCCAGTTGGTAGGCCGCGAGGAGGGGGGCGAGGACGCGACTCGGTGAATAGTCGCATCCTCGCCAGGAAGTGACTGGGAAATGGTTTCCCCCATTACCCTACCACCCTCCCCCACATAAAATACTAAAAAAAAATCCTCCAAATCATACTTTCAACAGACTAAAAATTAAAAAAAGATAGAAAGACAACAGACTGGAGGCAGAGGCTGCCATCATGCGGCGCCCCCTAGGTGATAACATGGAACTAGCATATAGGTGATCGAAGGTTGCCGTGGACTCAGTGGGCCAAAGGGCCAATTTCCAGGCTGTATCTCTCAACTAAACTATCTATAAATCTATAAATGTCCTGACAATGACTATTCTGAAAACCTGCTTTCATGCAGAGTGATGTTGATCTGGAACTCAGTGCCGGCAGGGAGATTGAAGCAGATCGAGCATTTCCAAAGGTAATTAGATGAGCAATCGGGAGAAACTCTCTACTGCACGCAGCCAACTTGGACTTGATAGGCCGTAAGTAGTCCACCTGTGCCATCATGACTACTATTATACAGCCTGTGGTGACAAAGTGAGAATTTGGTGGTGAGGTGGGGTTGTGCTGTTGGGTCCTGCACTAGAAGGTATAAATTCCCGGATAGACACTAAAAGCTGGAGTAACTCAGCGGGACAGGCAGCATCTCTGGAGAGAATGGTGACGTTTCGGGTCGAGACCCTTCTTCAGACTAGTCCAGGGAAAGGGAAACGAGAGGTATAGTCGGTGATGTAGAAAGATATTAAAGATATGCCACAAAAAGTAACGATTATAAAAGAAACAGGCCATTGTTAGCTGTGTACTAGGTGAGAACGAGAAGCTGGAGCGACTTGGGTGGGAGAGGGTGGAGAGAGAGGGAATGCAGGGGTTAATTGTAGTGCCAGAAATCAATATTCATACCACTGAGTCGAGATGTTCCTCCAATTAGCCTCACTCTGACAACGGAGGAGGCCTTGGACAGAAAGGTCAGTGTAGGAGGAATGGGAAGGGGAATTAAAGTGTTTGGCAACTGTTCGGTATAAAGTCCTAGCCTGCCCAACCTCTACCAATAGCTGTGTGCCTCAGAGATGTGTACATTGGGGTTTATCACATATCAACGATATGGATGAGAATGTGCAAGGCCTGGTTATTACGTTTGCAGATGACATCAAAAGAGGTGGTATCTTAGTCTGTCAAGAAACTTATTTAGTATTACAGAGGACCATCATCAGTTGGACAAACGGGCCGAGAAATGGCAATTAGAGTTTAATTTAAAGTGCGATGTGCTGCATTTTGACAAGTCAATTCACAGTGACGGGTGTGGGGGGGGGGGTTATATTGTAGAGCAGAGGTATCTAGAAGTACATAATTCCCTGTCGTGGCGTCATAGGTGGACAGGGTGGTGAAGAAGTAGGGTTGTCAACTTTCTCACTCCCAAATAAGGGACAAAATATCAAAATACGGGACAAATTCCTGACGGCAATTCGTTGACCGACTCGGCCGTGACTGGGTGAATGAGTTGGCCCGCGTGCTGGACTCAATAGTCAAGTCAGTTTTATTCGTCACATGCACAATAAAGTGCAGTGAAATGAACTTGCCAGCAGCGGTACAATAAAAAAGAACACACAATACACAATAAAAATGTAACACAAACATCCACCACAGCATTCATCACTGTGGTGGAAGGCACAAAGTTTAGTCAGTCCTCTTCCATTTCCCCCCGTGGTCGGGACCACAACCCTCCGCAGTCGCCGTTGCGGGCGGCCAGATGTGCAGTCAAGGTAAGTCCTGAATCGGTGCTTCCCTACCGGAGACCCTGGCTTTAAGATGGTGTAGGCCGCAGGCTGGCGGTCGAAGATCTAAAGGCCCCGCCGCGCCGCAGTTAGAAGCACCGCAGACCGCGGCTTCAAAAGATGTTGTAGGCCACAGGTCGGCGGTCGGAGCTCTTCTCCAGGGATCCCCGGCGAGGGATCCCGCTCCGGATGGTAAGTCCCCGCCGCGCCCGCGGTTAGAAGTAGGCTGCGGGCTGGCGGTCGGAGCTCTTCTCCTCCGGGGTCCCCAACGAGGGATCCCAGGCTCCGGACGCCGCGCCAGCTGGAGCTCCGCAGACCGCGGCTTCAGGCTGCCGCAGGCCAGCGATCCGAGCGCTCCCTTCTGGCGACCCCCCGCGATGAAAAAGTCTACGCTGCGCCCGCTGCTGAAGCCCCGGGCCCATCTCCGGGAAAGGCCGCACCGATCCTTTGTGTTAGGCCGCGAGGAAGGCGACATGGAAAAAATCGCCTCTCCGTGGAGGAGGCGATCGAAGCGGTTTCCCCCTTACCCCCCCCACACAAGACACACCGAGAAACATTAAAAACACACATTGGGACACACTAAAAAAACAAAAAAAGTAGAAAATGACTAACACGCTGCCGGCAGGGCAGCCGGCTTGCAGCGCTCCCACCGACTGCACACAAAGCCCAGCCGGCGGGCCAGCTGTGGAGTTTTGGCAAGGCCCCCGCGACGTCGGCGCCCCATCCAACTCATGAACCGATGATCGGCCATGAGAAGGAAGGGGTGGTGGTCTCGGCGGTAAGCAAAGGTCCAAAGGCCAGACATATGGCCGGGCTGCCGACCGACGGGGCCACGGGCGAGGCGCTGCTGCTGCTGCACTCCATGTGCTGCACTATGTCGGCACGGGTGAGGCAGGGCCGGACGCGGCGCTCTGACCCGACAGTCCCCTCGACCTGAGTAGTAGCAGTCAAATACGGGACAAGGGCGGTCCCGTACGGGATAAACCAATTTAGCCCAATATACGGGATGTCCCGGCTAATACGGGAAAGTTGGCAACCCTATGAAGAAGGTTATTGACACATTGGCCTTGATCAGTCAGGGCACTGAGTACAGACGTTGGGACGATCTGTTACAGTTGTGCAAAATGTTGGTGAGGCTGCACGTGGAGTATTGATTAGTTTTGGTCACTCTGCTATGGGAAGGACGACATTAAGCTGGAATGAGTGCAGTGCAGATTTACGAGGATGTTGCCAGGTCTCAAGGGCTTATGTTACAGGGAGAGGTTGGGGAGGCTGGGACTTTACTTGGAGCACAGGAGGCTGAGGGTTGACTATAAAGAGGTTCATAAAATCATAAGGGGAATAGATAGAGTGAATGCACGGCACCTTTTTTCCCCCGCAGAGTAGCGTAATGATAAACTGGACTGGATAGATTAAATGTGAGAGGGGGTAGATTTAATAGGAACCGCAGTGTGGTATGTACATGGAATGAGCTGCCAGAGGAAGTCGTTGAGGCAGCTACACTGACAATATTTGGACAGATACATGAATGGAAAGGTTTAGTGGGACAGGAGTCAAACATGGGCAAATAGAACTAGCTTACATGGGGCATCTTGGTCAGCATGGATGAGTTCAGCCAAAGTGCCTGTTTCCGTGATAACCATATAACCATAACAGCACGGAAACAGGCCATCTCGGCCCTTCAAGTCCGTGCCGAACATTTAAAAAAAAAAATTATTTATTTTTTATTTAAATTAAAAAAAAATTTTTTTTAATGATTCTACGACTCTACACTTAAAAAGAATGGAGGAAGATGACCAAGGATTAGTTCTATGGTCTGGTGCCAGTCAAGAAGGGAGGTCAAAGACCCCGGGTTCAATCCTGACTACGCGTACTGTCTGTACGGAGTTTGCACGTTTTCCCCGTGACCGTGTGGGTTTTCTCCGGGTGCTTCAGTTTCCGCCCACACTACAAAGGCATGCAGGCTTGGAGGTTATAATTGGCTTAGGTAAAAATAGTAAATTGTCCCTGGTGTGTTGGATGGTGTTAGTGTACGGGGATCGCTGGTCGGCGCCAACCTAGATGGGCATAGGGGCCTGTTTCCGCGCTGTATCTCTGAACTAAAATAGTTATCGCGAAATCAGGCCTATATTGTAACTTCAAAATTCTTTAGATGTAAAATGTGGAATTGACGCAGCCCTCTGTCACTGCTGCTGAAGCATTCATCCTTGGGGGGGCAGAGAAGATTTATGAGGTTGTGGCCAGGACTCAAGGGCCTGAGTGAAAGGCGAGGTTGAGCAGGCTAGGAGCGCATGAGAATGAGGGGTGATCTTATGGAGTTGTGTAAGATCACGAGAGGAATAAGTAGGCTCGTTGCACTGTCTTTTACCCAGAGTAGGGGGATCAAGAACTAAGCATCGGTTTAAGGTGTGGGGGGGGGGGGGGGGGGGGGGGAGATTTAACAGGAAACACAGGGACGACTTTTTTACATGAAGGGTGGTGGGTGGATGAAATGAGCTGTCAGGGGAGGTAGTTGAGGCGGGTACTATCACAACCGTAAAAACATATTTAGACAGGGACATGCATAGGATAGGTTTAGAGGGATATGGGCCAAATGCAGGCAGGTGGGACAAGTGTAGATGGGACATGTTGGTCAGTGCGGGCAAGTTGGGCCGAAGGGCCTGTTTCCACGTTGTATGACTCTATGACTCTCGAACTCCGTGAATCTTCTCTGCACCCTTTCCAGTTTGACAACATATAGACAACAGAGCTCTTGTTTATTATATTTGAGCAAAATGTAAGCTGGTTTTCCGGTAAAATTCAGTCCTGGTCACCCACAAGCCTGGACCCTTAGAGCCATATAGTCCGTACACCTCAATCAATCCAGCCCTGTACTGACTGCCCCCGTCATCGTTCACTCCTCCTGGCACTGAATACCAGATGTGCAGGGTCATGAATTATTACCACGTCCTCCAGCAAACTGTTCCAGAAAGCTGCTGCCTGGGTTTTACTAAGCACTTCACCTTACGGAGAGAGGCGTTGGGATGTGCGCATTGCACGCTGCATTGAAATATTTATTTCCAGTGTTTTCTGAACCTTGGTAATCCCGCACAAGCTCTGCCTTATCCATCACTTCAGTGAAGCCTCACAGGTCTATTAGCATCGGTTCCAATCTCTGAATTTAAGGCCCAATCTTCTCACACCACTGACGATACACAGATCATCCAAGTGGCACGGTGGCGCAGCGGTAGAGTTGCTGCCTCACAGCACTAGAGACCCGGGTTTGATCCTGACCACGGGTGCTCCCTGTACGGAGTTTGTACGTTCTCCCCATGACCTGCGTGGGTTTTCTCCATGTGCTCCGGTTTCCTCCCACACTCCAAAGACGTACAGGTTTGTAGGTTAGTTGGCTTCGGTACAAATTGTAAATTGTCCCTAGTGTGTAGGATAGTGCCAGCTTACGGGATGATCATAGGTCAGCACGGATACAGTGGGCTGAAGGGCCTGTTTCCGCACTGTATCTCGAAACTAAACTAAAAAGTGTCAGCAAGCAGACAGGCTTCAGAACCTAAAGCGCGTCCCTGGGACCAAGCCACGCATTTATCGGGAGATGAGTTCATCGGAAATGGATAAATGACGACAACATCATTTCTCCCAGAGAGGGAAGTCGCTGGTTACCTTCCTGCCCCTCTCTCTGATGGGCCAGTCGATGGCTCAGTCTCACAGAAGCCACGGTTCAGGTCCATAACGCATAGGGTTGCCTCAGCTGGGAAGCGACAGTGGCCTCGATGCAGCTCATCAACTCGACTCCCAGGTGACTTGCCACTCCACAAAAGTCGCAAGCTCAGCTCGGAGGTCCTTCTTACCCAAGGCAAGGACATTTTGTGCTCCAATCTGCTCAAGACATTTGGGCAGATGGTGCCAGAGAGTGTGGGATTTTTTTATCTGGTGAAAAATACAACGCAGTCGCGGGATCCAGACAGGATTCTCGACCTCAATAAAATCTAACGCTCTGCTGAATTGGCAACTCTCTCTCTCTCCTGCTGTCAGGGCACTGTTTTGCTCCCTACTCCAGGATATTGGGTGACATTGCAGTGACTGTAGCAAGGTTGGCGGTGATGTTTCCAACCGGACAATAACGCAAGGCTCCATTTGCTCTCTATCATCTGTGAAAATCCAGTGGGAGGTAGAATCAGAGTCGTGCAGCATGGAAACAGGTCCCTCGGTTCAACGTGCCCACGCAGGCCCAGTTTTTTTTAGTTTCGTTTAGAGATACAGCGATTCCTGTACACTAGCACCACCCCTACACACGAGGGACAATTTACAATCTTTACCAGAGCAAGTCAACCTACAAACCTGTACGTGCTTGGAATGTGGGCGGAGACCGGAGCGCCCGGGGAAAACTCACGCGGTCACGGGGTGAACGTACGAGCCCCGTACAGACAGCACCCGTAGTCAGGTTCGAATCCGGGTCTCTGGCGCTGTTAGGCAGCAACTCCACCGCTGCGCCACCGCGCTGCCCAAGGTGGCCCTCTGACTGTGTTTGATCCAGTCGATGCAAACCTATCCTATCCATGTGCCTGTTAAATGTTTATCCAAACGTCTATTAAATGTTTTAGTACTTGGCTCGTCCCTTTCTCTGTCCCATCCTCTATGTCTTCCCATTAAATCGTTCCTCTCTCATCTCAAACGTACACCCACGAGTCCTGGCAATACCCTCAATTTTTTTCCCCTTCCAGCTTAATGGGATCTTTCCTAAAGCAGGGTGACCAAAACGGAATACCATACTCCAAACATGGCATCACCAGTGTCCGGTACAAGTACAATGTAATGTCTCAAATTCTATACACTGTGCCATAAATGACGAAGGCCAGCGTGTCAAAAGCCTTCTTTGCCAATGTCTATGTCTGACGCCACTTTTAGTATCCTATGTACTTCCACTCTTTGGTCCTTCAGTTCCACAACACTCCAGGGCTCCAACATTCACTGTGAAAGTTCTAGCCTGGAATTGCAGCACCTTGCATTCTTAGAAACATAGAAAATAGGTGCAGGAGTAGGCCATTCAGCCCTTCGAGCCAGCACCACCATTCAATATGATCATGGCTGACCATCCAAAATCAGTTCCCCGTTCCTGCTTTCTCCCCATAACCCTTGATTACGTTGGCCCAAAGAGCTAAATCTAACTCTCTCTTGAATTCATCCGAATTAAACTCCATTTGCCATTCCTCAGCCCACTTGCCCAGCTGATCAACATCGCATTATATTTCTTAATAGCCTCTTCACTGTCTACGATACAACCTACAGGTCCACCATTGATTTTCTGGCAACTGGTGATCCGAGACCCGGGTTCAATCCTGACTACGATTGCTGTCTATGTGGAGTTTGTAAGTTCTCCCTGTGTGACTATATGGGTTTTCTCCAGGGGGCTCCGGTTTCCCTTCCGCATCCCAAAGGCTTGTGGGTTTGTAGGTTAATTAATGTGTAAATTGTCCCTAGTGCGTAGGACAGGACTAACGTCATGGGTGATCGCTGGACCGCGCGGACTCAGTGGGCCAAAGGGCCTGTTTCCATGCTCTATCTCCAAACTACACTAAACACTTTGGTAAGGCTTGAAACAGACACCAGTGAAGTGCATATTCTTGTTTTGCTGAAAATGTGATGGTTAAAGGGAATTTGGGCCAAAAATTTGATTTTCTTCATTAAAAGTCCTTGAAAGGTGAATTTGACCTGAGATTTGCGCTTGCTTCACTCCAGCAGTGTCGAACAATGGGTCAGTCACAACTACAGCTCAATTCACCCGTTAAGGTCCCAGGCAGATTGCGGAAATTCAAAAATAAGTTGCAGATGCTGGAAATGAGAGTCACACAGCGTGGAGGAAACAGGCCCTTCGGCCCAACCTGCCCACGTCGACGAACATGCCCCATCCACGCTAGTCCCACCTGCCTGCGTTTGGCCCGCATCCCTCTAAAAAAGGGCCTGTTTCTATGCTGCATATTCCAATCAATCAGAGACTGCACAATTCTCCGCCTCGATATTTGTGTTCAAACTATTGGAAGCTTATGCCACGCTTATGATTCAGAAGCAAGATAGCTACTCAAAGCCATCCATCAGAACCACAGTAAAACAAAAGTACTTTCCGACATTAAATCAAAGTCAGCACTTTAAGTATTTCAAAAGATACCAACTCAATCGCTTTGGTGTACGAACCAAATAGAATTTAGCACCAGTAGCTCTTTAGAGCTATAGGTTAGACAGGCCTTGTGATTCAGTGCTGCGCATGTTTTTATATAGACTGAGTTTCCATTGCAACTACGATAACCTCGACCATGAACGTTCCAGAGGTTGAAGCCAGTGATGCACATTTATCACATTGACTGCATCGTACACCCAGAGATAGGAGGGACCATACGCTGGGTTTGCAGGGGTTTGTCCCAAATCCCATTCCTTTGGACAATATCCCCTATTTAATAATTCCCAGGAATTGCTGCCGTATCCCTGCCTTTCAAGAGAGAGTTAGGGCTAAAGGATATGGGGAAAAAGCAGGATCCGGGGTACTGATTTTAGATGATCAGCCATTATCATGTTGAATGGCGGCTGGCTCGAGGGGCCAAATGGCCTACTTCTGCACCTATTTTTCTATGTTTCTCTGGGGTGAGGGTTATCTATTGTGGCTTTTCAACCATACCGACAGAAGTATCTCAAATTATGAGAGACATCAATATTGTGTCCAAGCAGAACCTTCCCCCACCCCCCCGGGTGTAAATGTCAAAGACTAGAGGGCATTGCATTAAGGTGAGAGGGGCAACGTTATGAGGCAAGTTGTTTTAAACACACATAGAGGTAGGTGCCTGGAACACACTTAGATTAGTTGAGTTGGGGTGGTAGTGGCAGATATGATAGTGGCGTTTAAGAGGGTTTTAGATAGGCACGTTGAAATGCAGAGGGTGGAGGGATAAAGATCAGGTGATTAGAGGAGATTAGTTTAACCTGTGCAAACGAGGAACTGCAGATGCTGATTTACCAAGGAAAGACACTTTGGAGCATAGAATAACTCAGTGGGCCAGGCAGCATCGCGGGAGAATATGGATATAGACAATAGACAATAGGTGCAGGAGTAGGCCATTCGGCCCTTCGAGCCAGCACCGCCATTCAATGTGATCATGGCTGATCATCCCGTTCCTGCCTTCTCCCCATATCCCCTGACTCTGCTATCTTTAAGAGCCCTATCTAGCTCTCTCTTGAAAGCATCCAGAGAACCTGCCTCCACCGCCCTCTGAGGCAGATAATTCCACAGACTCACCACTCTCTGTGAGAAAAAGTGTTTCCTTGTCTCCGTTCGAAATGGCTTACTCCTTAAACTGTGGCCCCTGGTTCTGGACTCCCCCAACATCGGGAACATGTTTCCTGCCTCTAGCGTGTCCAAACCCTTAACAATCTTATATGTTTCAATGAGATGCCCTCTCATCCTTCTAAACTCCAGAGTGTACAAGCCCAGCTGCTCCATCCTCTCAGCATATGACAGTCTCGCCATCCCGGGAATTAACCTTGTAAACCTACGCTGCACTCCCTCAATAGCAAGAATATCCTTCCTCAAATTAGGGGACCAAAACTGCACACAATACTCCAGGTGTGGTCTCACTAGGGCTCTGTACAACTGCAGAAGGACCTCTTTGCTCCTATATTCGATTCCTCTTGTTACAAAGGCCAACATGCCATTCGCTTTCTTCACTGCCTGCTGTACCTGCATGCTTACTTTCATAGACTGATGAACAATGACCCCCAGATCCCGTTGTACTTCCCCTTTTCCCAACTTGACGCCATTTAGATAGTAATCTGCCTTCCTGTTTTTGCTACCAAAGTGGATAACCTCACATTTATCCACATTAAACTTCATCTGCCATGCATCTGCCCACTCCCCCAAACTGTCCAAGTCACCCTGCATTCTCATAGCAACCTCCTCACAGTTCACACTGCAACCCAGCTTTGTGTCATCTGCAAATTGCTAATGTTAGTCTGAATCCCTTCATCCAATCATTGATGTATATTGTAAATAGCTGAGGTCCCAGCACCGAGCCGTGCGGTACCCCACTAGTCACTGCCTGCCAATCTGAAAGGGACCCATTAATCCCTACTCTTTGTTTCCTGTCTGCCAACCATTTCTCTATCCATGTCAGCATTCTACCCCCAATACCATGTGCCCTAATTTTGCCCACTAATCTCCTATGTGGGACCTTATCAAATGCTTTCTGAAAGTCCAGGTACACCAGGTATATGTGACGTATCGGTTCGGGAACCTTCTTGAAACATCTGCAGTAGTACGGGGCCTTGGTGAGACCACATCTGGAATATTGTGTGCAGTTTTGGTCTCCTAATTTGAGGAAGGACATCCTTGCCATTGAGGGAGTGCAGCTCAGGTTCACGAGATTACTCCCTGGGATGGCTGGACTGTCATATGAGGAAAGATTGGAAAGACTTGTATTAACTGGAATTTAGTCTTTAAAAAAGTCTTTAAAAAACTCTAATGAAACAGTACAGCAATAGAACAGGCCCTTCAGCCCCCAATGTCAGTGCAGAACATGATGCCTGGACTATCCCGTATCTACCTGCGCATAATTCACATCCCTCATTCCCTGCATGTCCACATGCCTTTCCAAAAATCTCTTGAATGCCACTATCATATCTGTCTCAACCACCAGCCCTGGCAGCATGTTCCAGGCACTCACCACCCTCTGTGGAAAAAAGTTGCCTTGCAC
>JAXLNO010000184.1:0-36919 GCA_038087875.1 Malacoraja senta | reverse complement strand
CGGGGGTGAGGTGTAGCGGGGGTGAGGTGTAGTGGGGGTGAGGTGTAGTGGGGGTGGGGGTGAGGTGTAGTGGGGGTGAGGGTGTAGTGGGGGTGGGGTGTAGTGGGGGTGGGGGTGGGGTGTAGTGGGGGTGGGGGTGAGGTGTAGTGGGGGTGAGGGTGTAGTGGGGGTGGGGTTAGTGGGGGTGGGTGTGTAGTGGGGGTGGGGGTGAGGTGTAGTGGGGGTGAGGTGTAGTGGGGGTGGGGGTGAGGTGTAGTGGGGTGGGGTGAGGTGTAGTGGGGGTGAGGTGTAGTGGGGGTGAGGTGTAGTGGGGGTGGGGTGAGGTGTATTGGGGGTGAGGTGTAGTGGGGGTGAGGTGTAGTGGGGGTGAGGTGTAGTGGGGGTGGGGGTGAGGTGTAGTGGGGGTGAGGGTGTAGTGGGGGTGGGGTGTAGTGGGGGTGGGGGTGAGGTGTAGTGGGGGTGAGGTGTAGTGGAGGTGAGGTGTAGTGGGGGTGAGGTGTAGTGGGGGTGAGGTGTAGTGGGGGTGAGGTGTAGTGGGGGTGAGGGTGTAGTGGGGGTGGGGTGTAGTGGGGGTGGGAGTGAGGTGTAGTGGGGGTGAGGTGTAGTGGGGGTGGGGTGAGGTGTAGTGGGGGTGAGGTGTAGTGGGGGTGGGGGTGAGGTGTAGTGGGGGTGAGGTGTAGTGGGGGTGAGGTGTAGTGAGGGTGAGGTGTAGTGGGGGTGAGGTGTAGTGGGGGTGAGGGTGAGGTGTAGTGGGGGTGAGGGTGAGGTGTAGTGGGGGTGGGGGTGAGGTGTAGTGGGGGTGAGGGTGAGGTGTAGTGGGGGTGAGGGTGAGGTGTAGTGGGGTGAGGGTGAGGTGTAGTGGGGGTGAGGGTGAGGTGTAGTGGGGGTGAGGGTGAGGTGTAGTGGGGTGAGGGTGAGGTGTAGTGGGGGTGGGGGTGAGGTGTAGTGGGGTGAGGGTGAGGTGAAGTGGGGTGAGGTGTAGTGGGGGTGAGGTGTAGTGGGGGTGGGGGTGAGGTGTAGTGGGGTGGGGTGAGGTGTAGTGGGGTGAGGTGTAGGATGGGGGGTGAGGTGTAGTGGGGGGGTGAGGTGTAGTGGGGTGGGGGTGAGGTGTAGTGGGGTGAGGTGTAGTGGGGGTGAGGTTTAGTGGGGGTGGGGGTGAGGTGTAGTGGGGGTGGGGGTGAGGTGTAGTGGGGGTGAGGTGTAGTGGGGTGGGGGTGAGGTGTAGTGGGGTGGGGGTGAGGTGTAGTGGGGGTGAGGTGTAGTGGGGTGGGGGTGAGGTGTGGGGTGGGGGTGAGGTGTAGTGGGGGTGGGGGTGAGGTGTAGTGGGGGTGAGGTGTAGTGGGGTGGGGTGAGGTGTAGTGGGGGTGAGGTGTAGTGGGGGTGGGGGTGAGGTGTAGTGGGGGTGAGTGTAGTGGGTGGGGGTGAGGTGTAGTGGGGTGGGGTGAGGTGTAGTGGGTGTGAGGTGTAGTGGGGTGGGGGTGAGGTGTAGTGGGGGTGGGGGTGAGGTGTAGTGGGGGTGGGGGTGAGGTGTAGTGGGGTGGGGGTGAGGTGTAGTGGGGGTGGGGGTGAGGTGTAGTGGGGGTGGGGGTGAGGTGTAGTGGGGTGGGGGTGAGGTGTAGTGGGGGTGGGGGTGAGGTGTAGTGGGGTGGGGTGAGGTGTAGTGGGGGTGAGGTGTAGTGGGGGTGAGGTGTAGTGGGTGTGGGGGGTGAGGTGTAGTGGGGGTGAGGTGTAGTGGGGGTGAGGTGTGGGGGTGGGGGTGAGGTGTAGTGGGGGTGGGGGTGAGGTGTAGTGGGGGTGGGGGTGAGGTGTAGTGGTGTGGGGGTGAGGTGTAGTGGGGTGGGGGTGAGGTGTAGTGGGGGTGGGGGTGAGGTGTAGTGGGGGTGGGGGTGAGGTGTAGTGGGGTGGGGGTGAGGTGTAGTGGGGGTGGGGGTGAGGTGTAGTGGGGGTGCGGGTGAGGTGTAGTGGGGGTGAGGTGTAGTGGGGGTGAGGTGTAGTGGGGGGTGAGGTGTAGTGGGGTGGGGGTGAGGTGTAGTGGGGTGGGGGTGAGGTGTAGTGGGGTGGGGGTGAGGTGTAGTGGGGGTGAGGTGTAGTGGGGTGGGGGTGAGGTGTAGTGGGGTGGGGGTGAGGTGTAGTGGGGTGGGGGTGAGGTGTAGTGGGGTGGGGGTGAGGTGTAGTGGGGTGGGGGTGAGGTGTAGTGGGGGTGAGGTGTAGTGGGGGTGAGGTGTAGTGGGGGTGAGGTGTAGTGCGGGTGAGGTGTAGTGGGGGTGAGGTGTAGTGGGGGTGAGGTGTAGTGGGGGTGGGGGTGAGGTGTAGTGGGGGTGGGGGTGAGGTGTAGTGGGGGTGGGGGTGAGGTGTAGTGGGGGTGAGGTGTAGTGGGGGTGAGGTGTAGTGAGGGTGAGGTGTAGTGGGGGTGAGGTGTAGTGGGGGGTGAGGTGTAGTGGGGGTGAGGTGTAGTGGGGGTGGGGGTGAGGTGTAGCGGGGTGAGGTGTAGTGGGGGTGAGGTGTAGTGGGGGTGAGGTGTAGTGGGGGTGAGGTGTAGTGGGGGTGAGGTGTAGTGGGGGTGAGGTGTAATGGGGGTGAGGTGTAATGGGGTGGGGGTGAGGTGTAGTGGGGGTGGGGGTGAGGTGTAGCGGGGGTGGGGTGTAGTGGGGGTGAGGTGTAGTGGGGTGAGGTGTAGTGGGGGTGGGGTGTAGTGGGGGTGAGGTGTAGTGGGGGTGAGGTGTAGTGGGGGTGAGGTGTAGTGGGGGCGGGGGTGAGGTGTAGTGGGGGTGAGGTGTAGTGGGGGTGGGGGTGAGGTGTAGTGGGGGTGAGGTGTAGTGGGGGTGGGGGTGAGGTGTAGTGGGGGTGAGGTGTAGTGGGGGTGGGGGTGAGGTGTAGTGGGGGTGAGGTGTAGTGGGGGTGAGGTGTAGTGGGGGTGAGGTGTAGCGGGGGTGAGGGTGAGGTGTAGTGGGGGTGGGGGTGAGGTGTAGTGGGGGTGAGGGTGTAGTGGGGGTGGGGTGTGGTGGGGGTGGGGGTGAGGTAGTGGGGGTGAGGTGTAGTGGGGGTGGGGGTGAGGTGTAGTGGGGGTGAGGTGTAGTGGGGGTGAGGTGTAGTGGGGGTGAGGTGTAGTGGGGGTGAGGTGTAGTGGGGTTGAGGTGTAGTGGGGGTGAGGTGTAGTGGGGGTGAGGTGTAGTGGGGGTGAGGGTGAGGTGTAGTGGGGGTGGGGGTGAGGTGTAGTGGGGGTGAGGTGTAGTGGGGGTGAGGGTGAGGTGTAGTGGGGGTGAGGGTGAGGTGTAGTGGGGGGTGGGGGTGAGGTGTAGTGGGGGTGGGGGTGGGGGTGAGGTGTAGTGGGGTGGGGGTGAGGTGTAGTGGGGGTGAGGTGTAGTGGGGGTGAGGTGTAGTGGGGGTGAGGTGTAGTGGGGTGGGGGTGAGGTGTAGTGGGGGTGGGGGTGAGGTGTAGTGGGGTGGGGGTGAGGTGTAGTGGGGTGGGGGTGAGGTGTAGTGGGGGTGAGGTGTAGTGGGGGTGAGGTGTAGTGGGGTGGGGGTGAGGTGTAGTGGGGGTGAGGTGTAGTGGGGTGGGGGTGAGGTGGTGGGTGGGGTGGGGTGGGTGTAGTGGAGGTGAGGTGTAGTGGGGTGGGGTGAGGTGTAGTGGGGTGGGGGTGAGGTGTAGTGGGGTGGGGGTGAGGTGTAGTGGGGGTGATGTGTAGTGGGGTGGGGGTGAGGTGTAGTGGGGTGGGGGTGAGGTGTAGTGGGGGTGAGGTGTAGTGGGGGTGGGGGTGAGGTGTAGTGGGGGTGAGGTGTAGTGGGGTGGGGGTGAGGTGTAGTGGGGTGGGGGTGAGGTGTAGTGGGGGTGAGGTGTAGTGGGGGTGGGGGTGAGGTGTAGTGGGGGTGGGGGTGAGGTGTAGTGGGGGTGGGGTGAGGTGTAGTGGGGGTGGGGGTGTAGTGGGGGTGAGGTGTAGTGGGGGTGAGGTGTAGTGGGGTGGGGGTGAGGTGTAGTGGGGTGGGGGTGAGGTGTAGTGGGGGTGGGGGTGAGGTGTAGTGGGGGTGAGGTGTAGTGGGGTGGGGGTGAGGTGTAGTGGGGTGGGGGTGAGGTGTAGTGGGGTGGGGGTGAGGTGTAGTGGGGGTGAGGTGTAGTGGGGGTGGGGGTGAGGTGTAGTGGGGGTGAGGTGTAGTGGGGGTGGGGGTGAGGTGTAGTGGGGGTGAGGTGTAGTGGGGGTGCGGGTGAGGTGTAGTGGGGGTGGGGGTAAGGTGTAGTGGGGGTGAGGTGTAGTGGGGTGGGGGTGAGGTGTAGTGGGGGTGGGGGTGAGGTGTGGTGGGGGTGAGGTGTAGTGGGGGTGAGGTGTAGTGGGGTGGGGTTGAGGTGTGGTGGGGTGGGGGTGAGGTGTAGTGGGGTGGGGGTGAGGTGTAGTGGGGGTGAGGTGTAGTGGGGTGGGGGTGAGGTGTAGTGGGGTGGGGGTGAGGTGTAGTGGGGTGGGGGTGAGGTGTAGTGGGGGTGAGGTGTAGTGGGGTGGGGGTGAGGTGTAGTGGGGTGGGGGTGAGGTGTAGTGGGGTGGGGGTGAGGTGTAGTGGGGTGGGGGTGAGGTGTAGTGGGGTGGGGGTGAGGTGTAGTGGGGGTGGGGTGAGGTGTGGTGGGGGTGAGGTGTAGTGGGGGTGAGGTGTAGTGGGGTGGGGGTGAGGTGTGGTGGGGTGGGGGTGAGGTGTAGTGGGGTGGGGGTGAGGTGTAGTGGGGTGAGGTGTAGTGGGGTGGGGGTGAGGTGTAGTGGGGTGGGGGGTGAGGTGTAGTGGGGTGGGGGTGAGGTGTAGTGGGGTGGGGGTGAGGTGTAGTGGGGTGGGGGTGAGGTGTAGTGGGGTGGGGGTGAGGTGTAGTGGGGTGGGGGTGAGGTGTAGTGGGGTGGGGGTGAGGTGTAGTGGGGTGGGGGTGAGGTGTAGTGGGGTGGGGGTGAGGTGTAGTGGGGTGGGGGTGAGGTGTAGTGGGGGTGGGGGTGAGGTGTAGTGGGGTGAGGTGTAGTGGGGGTGAGGTGTAGTGGGGGTGGCGGTGAGGTGTAGTGGGGGTGGGGGTGAGGTGTAGTGGGGGTGAGGTGTAGTGGGGGTGAGGTGTAGTGGGGGTGAGGTGTAGTGGGGGTGAGGTGTAGTGGGGGTGGGGGTGAGGTGTAGTGGGGGTGGGGGTGAGGTGTAGCGGGGTGAGGTGTAGCGGGGGTGAGGTGTAGTGGGGGTGAGGTGTAGTGGGGGTGGGGGTGAGGTGTAGTGGGGGTGAGGTGTAGTGGGGGTGAGGTGTAGTGGGGGTGAGGTGTAGTGGGGGTGAGGTGTAGTGGGGGTGGGGGTGAGGTGTAGCGGGGGTGGGTGTAGTGGGGGTGAGGTGTAGTGGGGGTGAGGTGTAGTGGGGTGAGGTGTAGTGGGGGTGAGGTGTAGTGAGGGTGAGGTGTAGTGGGGGTGAGGTGTAGCGGGGGTGAGGTGTAGCGGGGGTGAGGTGTGGGGGTGAGGTGTAGTGGGGGTGAGGTGTAGTGGGGGTGAGGTGTAGCGGGGGTGAGGTGTAGCGGGGGTGAGGTGTAGCGGGGTGAGGTGTAGTGGGGGTGAGGTGTAGTGGGGGTGAGGTGTAGTGGAGGTGGGGGTGAGGTGTAGTGGGGGTGAGGTGTAGTGGGGGTGGGGGTGAGGTGTAGCGGGGGTGAGGTGTAGCGGGGGTGAGGTGTAGTGGGGGTGAGGTGTAGTGGGGGTGGGGGTGAGGTGTAGCGGGGGTGAGGTGTAGTGGGGGTGGGGTGTAGTGGGGGTGAGGTGTAGTGGGGTGAGGTGTAGTGGGGGTGGGGTGTAGTGGGGGTGAGGTGTAGTGGGGGTGAGGTGTAGTGGGGGTGGGGGTGAGGTGTAGCGGGGGTGAGGTGTAGTGGGGTGAGGTGTAGTGGGGGTGAGATGTAGTGGGGGTGAGGTGTAGCGGGGGTGAGGTGTAGCGGGGGTGAGGGTGAGGTGTAGTGGGGGTGGGGGTGAGGTGTAGCGGGGGTGAGGTGTAGCGGGGGTGAGGTGTAGCGGGGGTGAGGTGTAGCGGGGGTGAGGTGTAGTGGGGGTGAGGTGTAGTGGGGGTGAGGTGTAGTGGGGGTGAGGTGTAGTGGGGGTGAGGTGTAGTGGGGGTGAGGTGTAGTGGGGGTGAGGTGTAGTGGAGGTGGGGGTGAGGTGTAGTGGAGGTGGGGTGAGGTGTAGTGGGGGTGAGGTGTAGTGGGGGTGAGGTGTAGCGGGGGTGAGGTGTAGTGGGGGTGAGGTGTAGTGGGGGTGAGGTGTAGTGGAGGTGGGGGTGAGGTGTAGTGGAAGTGGGGGTGAGGTGTAGTGGGGGTGAGGTGTAGTGGGGGGTGAGGTGTAGTGGAGGTGGGGGTGAGGTGTAGTGGAGGTGGGGGTGAGGTGTAGTGGGGGTGAGGTGTAGTGGGGGTGAGGTGTAGTGGGGGTGAGGTGTAGTGGGGGTTAGGTGTAGTGGGGGTGGGGGTGAGGTGTAGTGGGGGTGAGGTGTAGTGGGGGTGAGGTGTAGTGGGGGTGAGTGTAGTGGGGGTGAGGTGTAGTGGGGGTGAGGTGTAGTGGGGGTGAGGTGTAGTGGGGGTGGGGGTGAGGTGTAGTGGGGGTGGGGGTGAGGTATAGCGGGGGTGAGGTGTAGTGGGGGTGGGGTGAGGTGTAGCGGGGTTGAGGTGTAGTGGGGGTGAGGTGTAGTGGGGGTGGGGGTGAGTGCAGCGGGGGTGAGGTGTAGCGGGGGTGAGGTGTGGGGGTGAGGTGTAGTGGGGTGAGGTGTAGTGGGGGTGGGGGTGGGGGTGAGGTGTAGTGGGGGTGGGGGTGAGGTGTAGTGGGGGTGGGGGTGGGGGTGAGGGGTAGTGGGGGTGAGGTGTAGAGGGGGTGAGGTGTAGTGGGGGTGAGGTGTAGTGGGGGTGAGGTGTAGTGGGGGTGGTGGTGAGGTGTGGGGGTGAGGGTAGTGGTTTTGGGGTGAGGGGTAGTGGGGTGAGGTGTAGTGGGGGTGAGGTGTAGAGGGGTGAGGTGTAGTGGGGGTGAGGTGTAGTGGGGGTGGGGTGTAGTGGGGGTGAGGTGTAGTGGGGGTGGGGTGTAGTGGGGGTGAGGTGTAGTGGGGGTGGGGTGTAGTGGGGGTGAGGTGTAGTGGGGGTGGGGGTGAGGTGTGGTGGGGGTGGGGGTGAGGTGTAGTGGGGGTGAGGTGTAGCGGGGGTGAGGTGTAGTGGGGGTGGGGGTGAGGTGTAGTGGGGGTAGGGGGTGAGGTGTAGTGGGGGTGAGGTGTAGTGGGGGTGGTGTGTAGTGGGGATGGGGGTGAGGTGTAGTGGGGGTGGGGGTGAGGTGTAGTAGGGGTGGGGGTGAGGTGTAGCGGGGGTGAGGTGTAGTGGGGGTGAGGTGTAGTGGGGGTGAGGTGTAGCGGGGGTGGGGGTGAGGTGTAGTGGGGTGGGGTGTAGCGGGGTTGAGGTGTAGCGGGGGTGAGGTGTAGTGGGGGTGGGGGTGAGGTGTAGCGTGGGTGAGGTGTAGTGGGGGTGGGGTGTAGTGGGGATGGGGTGTAGTGGGGGTGGGGGTGAGGTGTAGTGGGGGTGAGGTGTAGCGGGGGTGAGGTGTAGCGGGGGTGAGGTGTAGTGGGGGTGGGGTGTAGTGGGGGTGGGGTGTAGTGGGGGTGGGGGTGAGGTGTAGTAGGGGTGGGGGTGAGGGTAGGGTGTAGCGGGGGTGGGGTGTAGCGGGGGTGGGGATGAGGTGTAGGGGGGGTGAGGTGTAGTGGGGGTGGGGGTGAGGTGTAGTGGGGGTGAGGTGTAGTGGGGGTGAGGTGTAGTGGGGGTGGGGTGTAGTGGGGGTGGGGTGTAGTGGGGGAGAGGTGTAGTGGGGGTGAGGTGTAGTGGGGGTGAGGTGTAGTGGGGGTGAGGTGTAGCGGGGGTGAGGTGTAGCGGGGGTGGGGTGTAGCGGGGGTGAGGTGTAGTGGGGGTGAGGTGTAGTGGGGGAGAGGTGTAGTGGGGGTGAGGTGTAGTGGGGGTGAGGTGTAGTGGGGGTGAGGTGTAGCGGGGGTGAGGTGTAGTGGGGGTGAGGTGTAGCGGGGGTGAGGTGTAGCGGGGGTGAGGTGTAGCGAGGGTGAGGTGTAGCGGGGGGTGAGGTGTAGCGGGGGTGAGGTGTAGTCGGGGTGAGGTGTAGCGGGGGTGAGGTGTAGTGGGGGTGAGGTGTAGTGGGGGTGAGGTGTAGTGGGGTGAGGTGTAGTGGGGGTGAGGTGTAGTGGGGGTGGGGTGTAGTGGGGGTGGGGTGTAGTCGGGGTGGGGGTGAGGTGAAGCGGGGGTGAGGGTGAGGTGTAGTGGGGGGTGGGGTGTAGTGGGGGTGGGGGTGAGGTGTAGTGGGGGTAGGGGTCAGGTGTAGTGGGGGTGAGGTGTAGTGGGGGTGGGGTGTAGTGGGGATGGGGGTGAGGTGTAGTGGGGGTGGGGGTGAGGTGTAGTAGGGGTGGGGGTGAGGTGTAGCGGGGGTGAAGTGTAGTGGGGGTGAGGTGTAGCGGGGGTGGGGGTGAGGTGTAGTGGGGGTGGGGTGTAGCGGGGGTGAGGTGTAGTGGGGGTGGGGGTGAGGTGTAGCGTGGGTGAGGTGTAGTGGGGGTGGGGTGTAGTGGGGATGGGGTGTAGTGGGGGTGAGGTGTAGTGGGGGTGAGGTGTAGCGGGTGTGAGGTGTAGCGGGGGTGAGGTGTAGTGGGGGTGGGGTGTAGTGGGGGTGGGGTGTAGTGGGGGTGAGGGTGAGGTGTAGTGGGGGTGAGGTGTAGTGGGGGTGAGGTGTAGTAGGGGTGGGGGTGAGGTGAGGTGTAGCGGGGGTGAGGTGTAGTGGGGGTGAGGTGTAGTGGGGGTGAGGTGTAGCGGGGGTGGGGGTGAGGTGTAGCGGGGGTGAGGTGTAGTGGGGGTGGGGTGTAGTGGGGGTGGGGTGTAATCGGGGTGAGGGTGTAGTGGGGGTGAGGGTGAGGTGTAGTGGGGGTGAGGTGTGGGGGTGGGGGTGAGGTGTAGTAGGGGTGAGGTGTAGCGGGGGTGAGGTGTAGTGGGGGTGGGGTGTAGCGGGAGCGGGGGTGAGGTGTAGTGGGGGTGAGGTGTAGTGGGGGTGAGTTGTAGCGGGGGTGAGGTGTAGTGGGGGTGAGGTGTAGTGGGGGTGAGGTGTAGCGGGGGTGAGGTGTAGTGGGGGTGAGGTGTAGTGGGGGTGAGGTGTAGTGGGGGTGGAGGTGAGGTGTAGCGGGGGTGAGGTGTAGTAGGGGTGGGGGTGGGGTGTAGTGGGGGTGGGGTGTAGTGGGGGTGAGGTGTAGTGGGGGTGAGGTGTAGTGGGGGTGAGGTGTAGTGGGGGTGAGGTGTAGTGGGGGTGAGGTGTAGTGGGGGTGAGGTGTAGCGGGGGTGAGGTGTAGCGGGGGTGAGGTGTAGTGGGGGTGAGGTGTAGTGGGGGTGAGGTGTAGTGGGGGTGGGGTGTAGTGGGGGTGGGGTGTAGTGGGGGTGCGGTGTAGTGGGGGTGGGGGTGTGGTGTAGTGAGGGTGTGGTGTAGTGAGGGTGAGGTGTAGTGGGGGGTGAGGTGAAGTGGGGGTGAGGTGTAGTGGGGGTGGGGGTGAGGTGTAGTGGGGGTGGGGGTGAGGTGTAGTGGGGGTGAGGTGTAGTGGGGGTGAGGTGTAGCGGGTGTGAGGTGTAGTGGGGGTGAGGTGTGGCGGGGGTGAGGTGTAGTGGGGGTGGGGTGTAGTGGGGGTGAGGGTGAGGTGTAGCGGGGGTGAGGTGTAGCGGGGGTGGGGTGTAGTGGGGATGGGGTGTAGTGGGGGTGGGGGTGAGGTGTAGTGGGGGTGAGGTGTAGTGGGGGTGAGGTGTAGTGGGGGTGAGGTGTAGAGGGGGTGAGGTGTAGCGGGGGTGAGGTGTAGCGGGGGTGAGGTGTAGCGGGGGTGAGGTGTAGCGGGGAGGTGAGGGGTGTAGCGGGGGTGGGCGTGAGGTGTAGTGGGGGTGAGGTGTAGTGGGGGTGAGGTGTAGTGGGAGTGAGGTGTAGTGGGGGTGAGGTGTAGTGGGGGTGAGGTGTAGCGGGTGTGAGGTGTAGTGGGGGTGAGGTGTGGCGGGGGTGAGGTGTAGTGGGGGTGGGGTGTAGTGGGGGTGGGGTGTAGTGGGGGTGGGGGTGAGGTGTAGCGGGGGTGAGGTGTAGCGGGGGTGGGGTGTAGTGGGGATGGGGTGTAGTGGGGGTGGGGGTGAGGTGTAGTGGGGGTGAGGTGTAGTGGGGGTGAGGTGTAGTGGGGGTGAGGTGTAGAGGGGGTGAGGTGTAGCGGGGGTGAGGTGTAGCGGGGGTGAGGTGTAGCGGGGGTGAGGTGTAGCGGGGGTGGGGTGTAGCGGGGGTGGGCGTGAGGTGTAGTGGGGGTGAGGTGTAGTGGGGGTGAGGTGTAGTGGGAGTGAGGTGTAGCGGGGGTGAGGTGTAGCGGGGGTGAGGTGTAGTGGGGGTGAGGTGTAGTGGGGGTGAGGTGTAGTGGGGGTGAGGTGTAGTGGGGGTGGGGTGTAGTGGGGGTGGGGTGTAGTGGGGGTGGGGGTGTGGTGTAGTGAGGGTGAGGTGTAGTGGGGGTGAGGTGTAGTGGGGGTGAGGTGAAGTGGGGGTGGGGGTGAGGTGTAGTGGGGGTGGGGGTGAGGTGTAGTGGGGGTGGGGGTGAGGTGTAGTGGGGGTGAGGTGTAGTGGGGGTGAGGTGTAGTGGGGGTGAGGTGTAGCGGGTGTGAGGTGTAGTGGGGGTGAGGTGTGGCGGGGGTGAGGTGTAGTGGGGGTGGGGTGTAGTGGGGGTGGGGTGTAGTGGGGGTGGGGGTGAGGTGTAGCGGGGGTGAGGTGTAGCGGGGGTGGGGTGTAGTGGGGATGGGGTGTAGTGGGGGTGGGGGTGAGGTGTAGTGGGGGTGAGGTGTAGTGGGGGTGAGGTGTAGTGGGGGTGAGGTGTAGAGGGGGTGAGGTGTAGCGGGGGTGAGGTGTAGCGGGGGTGAGGTGTAGCGGGGGTGAGGTGTAGCGGGGGTGGGGTGTAGCGGGGGTGGGCGTGAGGTGTAGTGGGGGTGAGGTGTAGTGGGGGTGAGGTGTAGTGGGAGTGAGGTGTAGTGGGGGTGAGGTGTAGTGGGGGTGAGGTGTAGTGGGGGTGATGTGTAGTGGGGGTGAGGTGTAGCGGGGTGAGGTGTAGCGGGGTGAGGTGTAGCGGGGGTGTAGTGGGGGTGGGGTGTAGTGGGGGTGGGGGTGGGGGTGAGGGTGAGGTGTAGCGGGGGTGAGGTGTAGCGGGGGTGAGGTGTAGTGGGGGTGGGGTGTAGTGGGGGTGGGGGTGAGGTGTAGTGGGGGAGAGGTGTAGTGGGGGTGAGGTGTAGTGGGGTGAGGTGTAGTGGGGGTGAGGGTGAGGTGTAGTGGAGGTGAGGTGTAGTGGGGGTGAGGTGTAGCGGGGGCGAGGTGTAGCGGGGGTGAGGTGTAGTGGGGTGAGGTGTAGTGGGGTGAGGTGTAGTGGGGGTGAGGGTGAGGTGTAGTGGGGGTGAGGTGTAGTGGGGGTGAGGTGTAGCGGGGGCGAGGTGTAGCGGGGGCGAGGTGTAGCGGGGGTGAGGTGTAGTGGGGGTGAGGTGTAGTGGGGGTGAGGGTGAGGTGTAGTGGGGGTGAGGTGTAGTGGGGGTGAGGTGTAGTGGGGTGAGGTGTAGCGCGGGCGATGTGTAGTGGGGGTGAGGTTTGAGGCGAGGGGTTTAGTTGAAGTGAGGTTTAGATGTGAGGAATAGTTTAGTAGTGAGGGGTGAGGTTTAGTTGAGGTGAAGTTTAGTCAACGTGAGGTTTAGATGAAGCGAGGGGTTTAATCGAAGCAATGTTTAGTGAGGTGTGAAATGTAGTTGAGGTGAGGTTTAGCTGAGGTGAAGTATGTTCGAGGTGATTGAGGGGTTTAGTTGAGGTGAGGTAAAGTTTAGTCGAGGTGAGGATTTAGTCGAGGTGTGAGGTTTAGTTGAGGTGAAGTTTAGTCGAGGAGCAGTTTAGTGAGTTGAGAGTTAGGTGTGAGGTGAAGTTTAGTCGAGGCCAGGTTTAGTAGTGAGGTTTAAGAAAGAACTGCAGATGCTGGAAAAATCGAAGGTAGACAAAAATGCTGGAGAAACTCAGCGGGTGAGGCAGCATCTATGGAGCGAAGGAATAGGTGACGTTTCGGGTCGAGACCCTTCTTCAGACTGAAGACGTCACCTATTCCTTCGCTCCATAGATGCTGCCTCACCCGCTGAGTTTCTCCAGCATTTTTGTCTACCTTTATTGTGAAGTGTGAGGTTTGGTTGAGGCGAGGGGTTCAATTGAGGCGACGGGTTTAGTCGAGGTCTATGTGAGGAGAAGTGAGTGTAGGTGAGGTGAGGAGAAGAGGGTGTCTAAGCTCAGGAAGGGAGACCGAGGAGCTGCTTAAGGAGACGAGACCATGTCTGGGACACAGGGCTCAGAGGTGAGACTCCAGGGAGCTTTGACATGGAGAACGGGCAGAAGATGCCGGATAAATGTCCTCTCAGGGGCCCGGGAATGGGGAAGATGCTGCTGCTCCTTCTCAGACCATCACAACGCCAGGAATTGGTGCCAGTGAGGAGTGGACGAGTTCCCTGGGCTCTGGAGTGGATCACTGACATTAATATTGATCTGGGAGGCCATTCAGACCAAAGATCTTAGATCTGCTCTATGATCTTTGATTCAGACCATCTCCCTCGTCCTTCTACTTGTCTGCCTCCATCTGGCAATTTCCCCAGCTGTGAGGAAAGAATATTAACCTGAAACATTCACTCAGTTTCTACCTCCACAGAGTGAAGAAATATTCTGAGTGAAGGAATATCTCATTTATATCCTGACGAACCTGTTAATTTTAAGTTGTGATTCAATATCCTGGAATTGTCCTATATTAAATAAATAAATTATATTTTAAAATCTGTTTTGGAATTATTATCTGATGATTACAGATTATGCACCAAAGTGTATCAGGTACAATGTTTTTCCAGGATGCTAACCATTTCAAAGACATTTGGCTATTTTGCTGAGTTCGATTTAGACAAACTAGGTGCAGGAGTATGTCATTCGGCCCTTCGAGTCCTTAGCTCTTGTGGCTAACAGAATCAAGGGATATGGGGAGAAAGCAGGGACGGGGTTACTGATTCTGGATGATCAGCCGTGATCACAGTGAATGGTGGTGCTGGCTGGAAGGGCCGAATGGCCTACTCCTGCACCTATTGTCTATGTTCCCATGTTTCAAGAACTAGTGTGTGAAGGAGTGATCGCTGGTCGGCACGGACTCGGTGGGCCGAAGGGCATGTTTCTGCGCTGTATCTCTGAACTAAACATATGCTTCTAACTCGGGGGATGAGAGAGCTGAATCTCGCTGTGGACATGGAGAGACACAGGGATATTATGTCTGATTTCTCGCAGTGTGTAGAGGTCTTTAACTTCACAAACCCAGAACACGTAAGACTGGTAAGTGGGGAGGGGGTTACAGAGACGGCGAGGTGTGTAAGGAGCTAAACTAAACTAAACTCGCCTACTCTCCTCCCCTCCTCCCCTCCTCTCCTCTCCTCTCCCCTCCACTCCCCTCCCCTCTCTTCTCCTCCTCTCTCCTCTCCTCCCCTCCTCCTCTCTCCTCTCCTCAGCTTGAGCTGGTTCTACTTAAATGCTGTGACACTTCGAATTAGATGCGGCCTCTGCAGGTTTCAGATCCGTGGGTCGACTGTCTCCTCCAAGAGTATTTCATGCAGGTAGGAGGAGAGAGGGAGAGAGGGAGATGTTGTGTCCTGCAGTCACCACTCGAGGGCTCTGTCTCGAAATGAATGTTTCCTCAGGGAGGGTCCCTGGGGGATCTGCAGGGCTTTAGCGGCAGTCATGTTGGCTTGAAATCAATACACTTCGGGTTCTGGACACCAAGTGTCGTTTGTGAGTCATTTAGCCCTCGAATACAACATCTGGCGACGAGGATGGCTGGTTTAACCCTCGCTGCCCCATCTCCATTCTTGGAAACTCTAGGAGAGCCTCCTGTACCATGTACAGTGGCTTGCAAAAGTATTCATACCCCTTGAACTGTTCCACATTTTGTCACGTTACAACCACAAACGTAAATGTATTTTATTGGGATTTTATGTGATAGACCAACACAAAGTGGTGCATAATTATGAAGTGGAAGGAAAATGATACATGGTTTTCAAATTTTTTTACAAATAAAAAACTGAAAAGTGTGGCGTGCAAAAGTATTCAGCCCCCCTGAGTCAATACTTTGTAGAACCACCTTTCGCTGCAATTACAGCTGCAAGTCTTTTGGGGTACGTCTCTACCAGCTTTGCACATCTAGAGACTGACATTTTTGCCCATTCTTCTTTGCAAAATAGCTCAAGCTCAGTCAGATTGGATGGAGAGCGTCTGTGAACAGCAATTTTCAAGTCTTGCCAGAGATTCTCAATTGGATTTAGGTCTGGACTTTGACTGGGCCATTCTAACACATGAATATGCTTTGATCTAAACCATTCCATTGTAGCTCTGGCTGTATGTTTAGGGTCGTTGTCCTGCTGGCAGGTGAACCTCCGCCCCAGTCTCAAGTCTTTTGCAGACTCTAACAGGTTTTCTTCGAAGATTGCCCTGTATTTGGCTCCATCCATCTTCCCATCAACTCTGACCAGCTTCCCTGTCCCTGCTGAAGAAAAGCATCCCACAGCATGATGCTGCCACCACCATGTTTCACAGTGGGGATGGTGTGTTCAGGGTGATGTGCAGTGTTAGTTTTCCGCCACACATAGCGTTTTGCATTTAGGCCAAAAACTTCAATTTTGGTCTCATCTGACCAGAGCACCTTCCTCCACATGTTTGCTGTGTCCCCCACATGGCTTGTGGCAAACTGCAAACAGGACTTCTTATGGCTTTTTTTCAACAATGGCTTTCTTCTTGCCACTCTTCCATAAAGGCCCGATTTGTGGAGTGCATGGCTAATAGTTGTCCTGTGGACAGATTCTCCCACCTGAGCTATGGATCTCTGCAGCTCCTCCAGAGTTACCATGGGCCTCTTGGCTGCTTCTCTGATCAATGCTCTCCTTGCCCGGCCTGTCAGTTTAGGTGGACGGCCATGTCTTGATAGGTTTGCAGTTGTGCCATACTCTTTCCATTTTCGGATGATGGTTTGAACAGTGCTCCGTGAGATGTTCAAAGCTTGGGATATTTTTTTATAACCTAACCCTGCTTTAAACTTCTCCACAACTTTATCCCTGACCTGTCTGGTGTGTTCCTTGGGCTTCATGATGCTATTTGTTCACTAATGTTCTCTAACAAACCTCCGAGGCCTTCACAGAACAGCTGTATTTATACTGAGATTAGATTACACACAAGTGGACTCTATTTACTAATTAGGTGACTTCTGAAGGCAATTGGTTGCACTGGATTTTATTTAGGGGTATCAGAGTAAAGGGGGCTGAATACTTTTGTCCGCCACACTTTTCAGTTTTTTATTTGTAAAAAAATTTGAAAACCATGTATCATTTTCCTTCCACTTCACAATTATGCGCCACTTTGTGTTGGTCTATCACATAAAATCCCAATAAAATACATTTACGTTTGTGGTTGTAACGTGACAAAATGTGGAAAAGTTCAAGGGGTATGAATACTTTTGCAAGCCACTGTATACGCTGGTATGGAAGTTTCAAGACTTACTTGATCGCAAGTGGCCTGGACGGCACGGGCATTTCGGACATTCGTCGCCGAGCGATTCTGCTGCATTGCCTCGGAACGGAGGGACAGTGAATCTTCGCGCAGCTCGACAGTGCTGCAACGAGTGAGTACAGTACTGCAGTTAATGCACTGGGCAATTATTTTGGCCCAAGGACAAGTGTGTGATAGAGAGATACCGGTTTCACCAACGGTCACAGGGACAAGGCGAACCACTGAAGCAATTTGCTTCTGCATTGATAGAACTGGCTGCAAAGTGCAATTTTGGAGCACTGACTGATGAGCTGGTGAGAGACCAGCTGATCGAAAAGATTCTGTCCCGTGGATTAGAGAGCACCTTCTCATGGAGAATGATGCTCTCACACTCGAAAAGGCACAAGCGTTAGCTGTGCAAATTGAAAGTGCGATGCATAATGCCGGGGTGCTCAAACAACAGCCGATGGCATGCGCTGAGGGAGCATTTTGTCATGCATCCCATCAGATGAACACAGCACCAGTGCAGGGCATTCAGAGGCAATCTAAACACAATCGCTCAAACAAGCAGTGTCCGAATTGTGGACGGTGAACGATGCAACGCGTGTTCAAAGCTGAATCACTTCGAGAAAGTATGCCGGTTATCGAAGGAGGTGGCGTCATCTGTCCGCCATGTAGACGATGAATCTCCGGGTGGACACGACGTATACTCCATAAAGGACAGGGCTGACCAGGATGTTCGGTCAACAGGGGCTTTCAAAGTGCAGGGTCGAGATCGCTGGGACCTCGGTATCGCTTCTCATAGATGTGGGGGCAAAGGTTTCTATTTTGAGCGTCGACCTCTGCAAAAGGTCCTTTTCGGACTACCCACTTGCTCCCCCGAGGGACACTCTTCATGCTTATGATGGTTCAACCATACCCACGAGAGGGTTAGTGATCGTTCCTGTCTGCTACAAAGCAGTTAAGCTCGATAGCTTCACATTCTACGTCGCAGAAGGAAAGAGTCTGATGGGAGTCAATTTGTTTGATCAACAAGGGTTCAAGCTTCAGGACTCAACCTGCATGAACATCAATGTGATCAGCGACGCGGAGTATGGGCATGAGTACCCTTCCTGGTTCTCGCATTTGTCAGCATTCATTACACGTGAAGGAGTATTTCAGTACCGTAGGATGCCGTATGGACTGTGCTCAGCGCCTAGCGCATTTCAAAAAATCGTGGCGTCGGTTCTGGCAGGCATTGACGGAGCACTCAATCTCCTCGATGATGTCGTCCATGGAAGGGACAAGGAGGAACACGATCGACGACTGCATGCAGTGTTAGCTCGTCTCACGCAACTCAACTTGACACTCAACGCAGCAAAGTGCACATTTACAGCCTCCGAGATTGACATTCCCGGGTACAGAGTGACAGCGACTGGAGTTGAGCCAACTCAGGACAATGTCCAAGCCATCAACGTGCTCCCGCCCCAACTAACGTGAAAGAGCTAGCATCATTTCTGGGCACCACCAACTTCAACTGCAAGTTTGTACTGCAGTACGCGCAGATCGCAGAACCGCTACAGAAGCTGCTACGGAAAGACACACAGTGGGAATGGACGGATGAGCAGGACTTCGCGTTCAACACGCTGAAATACAAAATAGCATCTCCGCCTGTTCTCGCGCTCTTCGACCCAAGTGCTTAAACGTACGTCACAACAGATGCTTCCGGTATAGCGATCGGAGCAGCGTTCTCGCAGGGTATCGACGGAAGCAAACGACCGATCGCATTCGTGTCCCGTCCGTTGACTGCAACCGAACGCAAGTACTCCACCGGGGAACGCGAAGCATTAGCGTGCATCTACGCGTGTGAACACTGGCACGTATACCTATACGGGAGACCATTCACTCTCCGTACAGATCACCAAGCGCTATCTACGTTGCTGGACATGTCAGGCTCAGGACACCGTCCGCTCAGGATCTACAGATGGTCCGATCGCCTTCACCAGTACAACTTCAAAGTAGAATACCTCGCAGGTTCACGCAATCGCATCGCAGACTTGCTCAGTCGAGTCCCAACGGTGGCACCCCCAAGCACACACACGCGATAACGACGCTTCAAGTGACATCGACGAACCCGTTCTTGCAGTGATTTCGCACGCGATGGCGAATCTAATGACGCGGGGAGAGCTGAAAGCAGAGTCGACAGCTGACGGCACACTGCAAATCGTCTGCCAGGACAGACTGGCCCAAGGAGATAGCAGAGGACTTGGTTCCGTACCACCGGGTACGCCACGAACTGGCTGTGGTTGACGATACATGTGTCACGCGCGGAACTCGAGTGGTTATACCCAAATCACTGCAACACCGCGTGTTACAACTGGCACACGAAGGACACCCGGGCATTGTTAAGATGAAACAACGGTGTCGCGAGGCAGTGTGGTGGCCAGCAATAGATCGTCGCGTAGAAGATTTCGTAAAAAATTGTGAAGCATACACAATTAGCGAGAAAGCAACAAGGCCATGTCCTGCCACTCTTCAGCCAATCCCATGTACGGACAAACCATGGAGGCACTTGCAAGTCGACATCTCCGGAGAGGTGCAAGCTGCGCCAAGAAGCCAGGGTTTCTACTTGTTGTACACGATCTCCACAGCAAGTGGCCTGAGATCGCAACTACTTCCTCAGTCACGACAAGCTCGACCATCGCGATTCTCGAAATGCTGTTCACTAAGTGGGGACTGCCGGAGGTCATAACGACAGACAAACGCCCTCAGTTCATATCTGAACAATTCTCCACTTTCCTCGCGAGTTATAACATTCAACATCAGCGGACGTCGAGATACAACCCCCAATCGAACGGCGGGGTTGAACGATTCAATCACGTGATCAAGGGAAGCATAAAAGCGAGCATGTCGGAGGGGAAAACGTTCAAACAGTCAATCCATAATCCTCCTCCGATCCTACAGATCCACACCACACACGTTGACTGGGAAAGCGCCAGCAGAGCTGATGATAGGGCGAAACCTTTGAACAAAACTGAATGCTCTTCAACCACCATCGCACCCAAATCCAGACACAAAAGCGAGGGCGGAAATGATAGCACATAGACAAGCAAAAGGGAAAGCGTACTGTGATGCCAAATGCAGAGTACGAGCGCCGCGGTTCAAGGTCGGCGACGGTACGAATCAGCTGCCCAAACAGACAACGTAAGCTCGCAAGCGCACTCTCCAAGCCGATACTGATAAAACGGAGATTCGGCGAGAACGTGTACCTCCTCCAAGATGACACCAGATGGAACGCGAGGCGTCTCATTGCAAGTAGACAGGGACAGGAAGAAGACGAATTGGACACTTTTCCTTTCCCAATATCCAGTCAAGACAGTGATTGTGGTCAGCAGACAGCAGAGCAGTCTATTCCTGCTCGACCCTCTCAGCGGCAGAAGAGGAGACCTCAGTATCTGCACGATTATCAGCTGTGAAGCCATAAACGTTATGTTCACCGAGCTGTTATTTTGGACTGATTGCATATGGACATATTTGGGTGGATAACTGGACTTAAATGATCACCTTCATTTACAAGGAGGGAAAAAGTGTTGTGTCCTGCAGTCACCACTAGAGGGCTCTGTCTCGAAATGAATGTTTCCTCAGGGAGGGTCCAGGTGGGAACTGCAGGGCTTTAGCAGTGGCCATGTTGGCTTGTAATAAATACCCTTCTGGTTCTGGACACCAAGTGTCGTTTGTGAATTAATTAGGCCTCGAATACAACAGGAGGGAGGGAGAGGGAGAGAGGGAGGGGGGGAGGGAGTGAGGGAAGGAGAGAGGGAGGGGGTGAGGGAATGAGAGGCGGTGAGGAGGGAGCGCTGATCCTCATCTCCTTGCCTCTGCCGCAGGGTGACAGAGAGAAGGCAGAAGGTTTACCTGTGACGCCGTTGATGGATCGGGCAAGAGTTTCAAAACCACACACACAAATCTTCATCACCTCTGTCCTCATCCCAATGGTCAAATCTCTGAGCAAGGTAACCCTACACCACCTCCCCCCGTCTTTGTAACCCCCTCCCCGCCCCTCTGGCCCCTAAACGCCCTCTCTGACAGATGTTGGACTGTTACAGCTGTTTCCACAGCTGGACCACGTGCTCCTGTCTCCTCTGAGGGCCACACGAGATGAATACCAGCAACGGGGTGAGGAGAGGAACCGATTGGAGCCGTTACCCAAGACCCCCGTGATCCAAATCTCCATCTGAGCCCCCCCCGGCACGCCAACACATAGAAACATAGAAACATAGAAAATAGGTGCAGGAGTAGGCCATTCGGCCCTTCGAGCGTGCACCGCCATTCAATATGATCATGGCTGATCATCCAACTCAGTATCCCGTACCTGCCTTCTCTCCATACCCCCTGATCCCCTTAGCCACAAGGGCCACATCTAACTCCCTCTTAAATATAGCCAATGAACTGGCCTCAACTACCCTCTGTGGCAGAGAGTTCCAGAGATTCACCACTCTCTGTGTGAAAAAGTTTTTCCTCATCTCGGTCTTAAAGGATTTCCCCCTTATCCTTAAGCTGTGACCCTTGTCCTGGACTTCCCCAACATCGGGAACAATCTTCCTGCATCTAGCCTGTCCAACCCCATAAGAATTTTGTACGTTTCTATAAGATCCCCTCTCAATCTCCTAAATTCTAGCGAGTATAAGCCAAGTCTATCCAGTCTTTCTTCATATGAAAGTCCTGACATCCCAGGAATCAGTCTGGTGAACCTTCTCTGCACTCCCTCTATGGCTATAATGTCCTTCCTCAGATTTGGAGACCAAAACTGTACGCAATACTCCAGGTGTTGTCTCACCAAGACCCTGTACAACCAGTAGAACCTCCCTGCTCCTATACTCAAATCCTCTTGCTATGAAAGCTAACATACCATTCGCTTTCTTCACTGCCTGCTGCACCTGCATGCCTACTTTCAATGACTGGTGTACCATGACACCCAGGTCTCGCTGCATCTCCCCATTTCCTAATCGGCCACCATTTAGATAATAGTCTGCCTTCCCGTTTTTGCTACCAAAGTGGATAACCTCACATTTATCCACATTATACTGCATCTGCCAAACATTTGCCCACTCACCCAGCCTATCCAAGTCACCTTGCAGTCTCCTAGCATCCTCCTCACAGCTAACACTGCCCCCCAGCTTAGTGTCATCCGCAAACTTGGAGATGTTGCTTTCAATTCCCTTGTCCAGATCATTAATATAAATTGTAAATAGCTGGGGTCCCAGCACTGAGCCTTGCGGTACCCCACTAGTCACTGCCTGCCATTGTGAAAAGGACCCGTTTACTCCTACTCTTTGCTTCCTGTTTGCCAGCCAGTTCTCTATCCACATCAATACTGAACCCCCAATACCGTGTGATTTAAGTTTGTATCCTAATCTCTTATGTGGTACCTTGTCGAAAGCCTTCTGAAAGTCCAGATACAACACATCCACTGGTTCTCCCCTATCCACTCTACCAGTTACATCCTCGAAAAATTCTATAAGATTCGTCAGATCTGATTTACCTTTCGTAAATCCATGCTGACTTTGTCCAATGATTTCACCACTTTCCAAATGTGCTGCTATCCCATCTTTAATAACTGACTCTAGCAGTTTCCCCACTACCGATGTTAGACTAACTGGTCTGTAATTCCCCGTTTTCTCTCTCCCTCCCTTCTTAAAAAGTGGGGTTACGTTTGCTACCCTCCAATCCTCAGGAACTACTCCAGAATCTAAAGAGTTTTGAAAAATTATCACTAATGCATCCACTATTTCTGGAGCTACTTCCTTAAGTACTCTGGGATGCAGCCTATCTGGCCCTGGTGATTTATCGGCCTTTAATCCATTCAATTTACCCAACACCACTTCCCGACTAACCTGGATTTCACTCAGTTCCTCCATCTCCTTTGACCCGCGGCCCCCTGCTATTTCCGGCAGATTATTTATGTCTTCCTTAGTGAAGACGGAACCAAAGTAGTTATTCAATTGGTCCGCCATATCCTTGTTCCCCATGATCAATTCACCTGTTTCTGACTGCAAGGGACCTACATTTGTTTTAACTAATCTCTTTCTCTTCACATATCTATAAAAACGTTTGCAGTCAGTTTTTATGTTCCCTGCCAGTTTCCTTTCATAATCTATTTTCCCTTTCCTAATTAAGCCCTTTGTCCTCCTCTGCTGGTCTCTGAATTTCTCCCAGTCCTCTGGTATGCTGCTTTTTCTGGCTAATTTGTACGCATCATCTTTTGCTTTGATACTATCCCTGATTTCCCTTCTTATCCACGGATGCACTACCTTCCTGATTTATTCTTTTGCCAAACTGGGATGAACAATTTTTGTAGTTCATCCATGCAGTCTTTAAATGCCTTCCATTGCATATCCACCGTCAACCCTTTTACAACCAATTGCCAGTCAATGTTGGCCAATTCACGTCTCATACCCTCAAAGTTACCTTTCTTTAAGTTCAGAACCGTTGTTTCTGAATTAACAATGTCACTCTCCATCCTAATGAAGAACTCAACCATATTATGGTCACTCTTGCCCAAGGGGGCACGCACAACAAGACTGCTAACTAACCCTTCCTCATTACTCAATACCCAGTCTAGAATAGCCTGCTCTCTCGTTGGTTCCTCTACATGTTGGTTTAGATAACTATCCCGCATACATTCCAAAAAATCCTCTTTCTCAGCACCCCTGCCAATTTGATTCACCCAATCTATATGTAGATTGAAGTCACCCATTATAACTGTTTTGCCTTTGATGCACGCATTTCTAATTTCCTGTTTGATGCCATACCCAACTTCACTACTACTGCTAGGTGGCCTGTACACAACACCCACCAGCGTTTTCTACCCATACCGATTCCACATCCTCCAAGCTAATGTCCTTCCTTTCCACTGCGTTAATCTCTCTAACCAGCAACGCTACCCCACCTCCTTTTCCTTTCTCTCTATCCCTCCTGAATATTGAATATCCCTGGATGTTCAGCTCCCAGCCTTGGTCACCCTGGAGCCATGTCTCCGTGATCCCAACTATATCATAATCATTAATTACTATCTGCATGTTCAACTCATCCACCTTATTACGAATGCTTCTAGCATTGAGACACAAAGGCTTCAGGCTTGTTTTTACAACGCTCTTACCCCTTATACAATTATGTTGAAAAGTGGCTCTTTATGATTTTTGCCCTGGATTTGTCTGCCTGCCACTTTTACTTTTCACCTTGCTACCTATTGCTTCCGCCCGCATTTTACACCCCTCTGTTTCTCTGCTCACCCATTTAAGAACCCCACCACCTCTTATTCTCTGTTTATTATTGTTTTCTTCTTTCCCCCCTACATGTTGGGTCTGAGTGCTTTCCTTCTCTGCCTCCTGCCTCACACACTGTCTAATAGCATTCTCTATTTGAGTCCCTCCCCCCAACCATTCTAAGTCTCCCCAGTAGCCTTTGCAGATCTCCCCGCCAGGATATCGGTCCCCCTCAGGTTCAAGTGCAACCTATCCTTTTTGTACAGTTCGAACCTTCCACAAAAGAGGTCCCAATGATCCAGAAATTTGAATCCCTGCCTTCTGCACCAGTCCTTCAGCCACGCATTTATCCTCCACCTCGCTCCATTCCTACTCTCACTGTCGCGTGGCACAGGCAGTAATCCCGAGATTGTTACCTTTGCTGTCCTTCTCCTTAACTCCCCTCCTAACTCCCTAAATTCTCCTTTCAGGACCCCTTCTCTTTTTTTACCTATGTGATTGGTACCTATATGTACCACGACCTCGGGCTCCTCTCCCTGCCCTTTCAGGATATCTTGGACACGTTGAGACACATCACAGACCCAGGCACCAGGGAGGCAAACTACCATCCGGGTCTCCCGACTGCGTCCACAGAATCGCCTGTCTGACCCCCTAACTATAGAGTCCCCTATTAGTATTGCCCTCTTCTTTTCCTTACCCTTCTGAGCAACAGGGCCGGTCTCTATACCGGAGGCCCGGCCGCTGTCGCTACCCCCAGGTAGGCTGTCCACCCCAACAGTGCTCAAACAGGAGTACTTATTGTCAAGGTGTACAGCCACCGGGGTACTCTCTAGTCCCTGCCTGTGCCCCTTGCCTCTCCCAACCGTGATCCACTTGCCTGCCTCCTGTGGTGTTGGAGTGACCACATCCCTGTAACTCCTCTCAATGACTTCCTCGCTCTCCCTGACCAGATGGAGGTCATCGAGCTGCTGCTCCAGGTTCCTAATACGGTCCATTAGGAGCCCCATCTCGATACACCTGGCGCAGATGTGGACGTCTGGAGGGCTATCAGACTCCATGACTTCCCACATCTGACATCCAGAAGAGTAAACTGCCCTGGCCCTCATACTCCCCTTACCCTGGATACAATACAAAACAAACTGCTACAATACAAAACAATCTGACTCCCAATCAGCTGCTCCCTCTTGTCTGCTTCCACCAATCAGCGGCTTCCTCAAACCCACTTGTTTTTGAAGTGGAACTTGGAACGTTACAGATTTTGGCTCCTCTTTAAATCCTACCGCTCGGGTGTAGCTCCTCCCTCTGCGACCTCTCCAACGGCTCTCGGGCCTCTGTAGAAGCAAGCCCCGCGCTCCTCTTTATCTCCTACCGCTCGGGTGTAGCTCCTCCCTCTGCGACCTCTCCAACGGCTCTCGGGCCTCTGTGTGGTGCAGCGGGTAGAGCTGCTGCCTCACAGCGACAGAGACCCAGGTTCGATCCCGACCACGGGTGCTGTCTGTACGGAGTTTGACAATAGACAATAGGTGCAGGATTAGGCCATTTGGCCCTTCGAGCCAGCACCGCCATTCAATGTGATCATGGCTGATCATCCCCAATTGACTTCTGGTAAAATTGTAAATTGTCCCCTAGTGTGTGTGTGTGTAGGATAGTGTTAGTATGCGGGGATTGCTGGTCGGCGCGGACTCGGTGGGCCAAAGGGCCTGTTTTCACGCTGTATCTCTACACTAAACTAAACTGAACAAGTACACACACACACACACACACACACACACACACACACACACACACACACACACACACACACACACACACACACACACACACACACAGTAACACACACAAACACACACACACACACACACACACACACACACACACACACAGTAACACACACACACACACACACACACACACACACATACACACACACAAACACACACACAGGCACACACACTCACACACACACACACACTCACACAGACACACACACACACACACACACACACACACACACACTGACACAGACACACGCGCACGCACACACACACACACACACACACACACACACACACACACACACACACACACACATACACACACACACACACAGTACACACACACACACACACACACACACACACACACACACACACACAGTAACACACACAAACACACACACAGGCACACACACTCACACACACACACACACTCACACAGACACACACACACACACACACACACACACACTGACACAGACACACGCGCACGCACACACACACACACACACACACACTACACACACACAGTAACACACACAGACACACACACTCACACACACAGGCACACACACACACACACACACACACACACACACACACACACACACAGTAACACACACAGACACACACATTCATACACACACACAGGCACACACACACACACACTCACACAGACACACACTCACACACACACACACACACACACACACACTGACACAGACACACGCGCACGCACACACACACACACACTTACACTCGCTCACACACACACACACATTGAATCCCCTACCACCCTCTGAGGTGAATCTGTGGGATTCTTTGACACAGACGGCGGTGGAGGCCACAAGTCAGTGGATATTTTTAAGGCAGAGATAGATAGATTGTTGATTAGTGCGGGTGTCAGGGGTTATGGGGAGAAGGCAGGAGAATGGAGTTGGGAAGGAGAGATAGATCGGCCATGATTGAATGGCAGAATAGACTTGATGGGCCAAATGGCCTCATTCTGCTCCTGTCATTTAAGAATAAGGAGTAAGCCATTTAGAACGGAGACGAGGAAACACTTTTTCTCACAGAGAGTTGTGAGTCTGTGGAATTCTCTGCCTCAGAGGGCGATGGAGGCCGGTTCTCTGTATGCTTTCAAGAGAGAGCTAGATAGGGCTCTTAAAGATAGCGGAGGATAAGGGGAGAAGGCAGGAACGGGGTACTGATTGGGGATGATCAGCCATGATCACGTTGAATGGCCAAATGGCCTACTCTTGCATCTATTGTCTATTGTCTATTATCACTTATCACCTGTCTCCAAAGTGGCTGTTTCCATTTCTATAGAACAGAGAGCAGGAACCTCTAGGAGATCTAGTCACTGTCGTGGTTTAGAAAGAGTGTCTCTGATCTCGAGTGCTCTTGTGAGCAAGATTTGTTGTTTATTTGTCTTTCTGTAATAATTGGGTCATAATATCATCTGCACCGGCCCATCACACACACACGCAAGCACACACACATACGCACACACATGCACGCGCACACACACTCACGCACGCACACATACGCAAGCACATACATACGCACACACATGCACGCGCACACACGTACGCACTCACATACAAGCACACGCATCACCCCTCAAGTTCCCATTAAATCTTTTCCCCTTCACCTTGAACCTATGTCCTCTGGTTCTCGATTCCTCTACTCTGGACAAGAGACTCTGAGCGTCTACCCAATCTATTCCTCTCAAGATTTTGTACACCTCTGCCTCATCTTCCTGTGCTCCAAGGAATAGAGACCCAGCCTGCCCCAACCTCTCCCTGTAGCTCCCTCGAGTCCCGTCCACATCCTCGTAAATCTTCTCTGCGCCCTTTCCAGCTCGACGACATCTTTCCTGTAACACGGTGCCCAGAACTGAACACAATACACTAAATGCGGCCTCACCAACGTCTTGTACAACTGCAACGTGACCTCCCAACTTCTGTACTCAATACGTATTACTCCAGAACGTTGTGCCTTCTCAGATATACCATGTGGAGATACAGTCTTAGATACATAGAAAATAGGTGCAGGAGTAGGCCATTCGGCCCTTCAATCCAGCACCGGGAATTAACTTGGTGAACCTACGCTGCACTCCCTCAATGGTAAGAATGTCGTTCCTCAAATTTGGAGACCAAAACTGCACACAATACTCCATGTGTGGTCTCACCAGGTCCCTGTACAACTGCAGTAGGACCATCCTTGCTCCTGTACTCAAATCCTCCCGCTATGAAAGCCAACATGCCATTTGCTTTCTTCACTGCCTGCTGTATCTACATGCTTACTTTCAGTGACTGATGTACAAGGACACCCAGGCCTCATTGCACCTCCCCTTTTCCTAATCTGACACCATTCAGATAATAATCTGCCTTCTTGTTCTTGCCACCAAAGTGGATAACCTCACATTTATCCACATTAAACTGTATCTGCCATGCATCTGCCCACTCTCCCAACCTGTCCAAGTCACCCTGCAGCCTCATAGCATCCTCCTCACAGCTCACACAGCCACCCAGCTTTGTGTCATCCACAAACTTGGAGATGTTACATTTACGTCTAAATCGTTAATATAGAATCATAGAATGATACAGCGTGGAAACAGGCCCTTCGGTCCAACTTGCCCACACTGGCCAACATATCCCAGCCACACTAGTCCCACACTAGTGCCTGCGTTTGGCCCATATCCCTCCAAACCTGTCCTATCCATGTACCTGTCCAACTATTTCTTAGTCCCAGCCTCAACTACCTCCTCCCGCAGCTCGTTCTATACACCCACCACCCTTTGTGTGAAAAAGTTACCCCTCAGATTCCTATTAAATCTTTTCCCCTTCACCTTGAACCTATGTCCCCTGGTCCTCGATTCCCCGACTCTGGGCAAGAGACTCTGTGCGTCTACCCGATCTATTCCTCTCATGATTTTATATATTGTAAATAATAATAGTGGTCCCAGCACCGAGCCTTGCGGCACCCCACTAGTCACTGCCTGCCATTATGAAAAGGACTCTTTAAATACTACTGAGTGGGAAAGAACTGCAGATGCTGGTTTAAATCGAAGGTAGACAAAGTGCTGGAGTAACTCAGCGGGTGGAGGCAGCATCTCTGGAGAGAAGGAATGGGCGATGTTTCGGTCGATATCCTTCAGACTGATGTCAGGAAAGGGGGCGGGACAGATGGAATGTAGTCGGAGACAGTAAGACTAGTGGGAGAACTGGGAAGGGGGAAGGGATGGAGAGAGAGGGAAAGCAAGGGCTATCTGAAGTTAGAGAAGTCAATGTTCATACCACTGGGGTGTAAGCTAGCCAAGCGAAGTATGAGGTGCTGCTCCTCCAATTTGCGCTGGGCCTCCCTCTGACAATGGAGGAGGCCCAGGACAGAAAGGTCAGTGTGGGAATGGGAGGGGGAGTTGAAGTGCTGGGATACCGGGAGATCAGGTAGGTCCAGGCAGACTGAGTGGAGGTGTTCAATGAAACGATCGCTGAGCCTGCGTTGGTCTCGTCGATCAGTTTAGTTTATTGCCACGTGTACCGAGATACAGTGAAAAGCTTTTGTTGCGTGCTAACCAGTCAGCGGAAAGACAATACATGTTTACAATGGAACCGTTTACAAGGTATAGATTACATGATAAGGGAATAATGTTTAGTTATAAGGTGGTAAGGGTCATAAGGGATAGGAGCAGAATTACGCCATTTGGCCCATCAAGTCTCCTCTGCCATTCAATCGTGGCTGATATATCTCTCCCTCCTAACCCCATTCTCCTACTTCTTCCCATAACCCCTGACACCCGTACTAATCAAGAATCTATCTATCTCTGCCTTAAAAATATCCACTGACTTGTGGCCTCCACCGCAGTCTGTGGCAAAGAATTCCACAGATTCACCACCCTCTGACTAAAGAAATTCCTCCTCATTTCCTTCGTAAAGGAACGTCCTTTAATTCTGAGGCTGTGACCTCTGGTCCTAGACTCTCCCACTAGTGGAAACATCCTCTCCACATCCACTCTATCCAGCCTTTCACTATTCAGAAAGTTTCAATGAGGTCCCCCCTCATTCTTCTAAACTCCAGCGAGTACAGGCCAGTGCCGACAAATGCTCATCATACGTTAACCCACTCATTCTTGGGATCGTTCTTACATTTTAGTACAAGGTAAAGACCGATCAAGGATATTCCGAGGGTCACCAATGAGGTAGATAGTAGTTCAGGACCGCTCTCTGGTTGTGGTAGGGATGGTTCAGTTGCCCAATAACAGCCGGGAAGAGACTGTTCCTGAATCTGGAGATGTGCGTTCCTTTTCACACTTCTGTACCTCTTGCCATTTGGGAGAGGGGGAGAAGAGGGAGTGACCGGGGGTGAGACTGGTCCTCGATTATGCTGCTGGCCTTGCCGAGGCAGCTTGAGGTGTAGATGGAGGCGATGGATGGAAAGGAGTCTTGTGGAGAGTTTGGGTTTGCGGATGACACAAAGCTGGGATGGCAGTGTGAGCTGTGATGAGGATGTAGGGTGACTTGGACAGGTTGGGTGAGTGGGCAGATGCAGTACAATGTGTATCAATGTGAGGTTGACCACTTTGGTGGCAAAAACAGGAAGGCAGATTATTATCTGAATGGTGTCAGATTACGAAAAGGGGAAGTACAACGAGACCTTGGTGTCCTTGTACATCAGTCACTGATCAGGCTATTAAACACAACAACAAATAAGCTCTGAGCTCTGAACTGCAAAATATTATCATTACTGCACTATATTAGTTATTTATTGAACATTTTTTTCTCTTCCCCCGTTATGTATAATGTTTACATATTCACATATTCTGTTGTGCTGCCGCAAGTAAGAATTTCATTGTCCCATCCGGCAATAGACAATAGACAATAGGTGCAGCAGTAGGCCATTTGGGCCTTCCAGCCAGCACCACCATTCACTGTGATCATGGCTGATCATCCCCAATCAGTACCCCGTTCCTGCCTTCTCCCCATATCCCCTGACTCCGCTATCTTTAAGAGCCCTATCTAACTCTCTCTGGAAAGTATCCAGAGAACCGGCCTCCACCGCCCTCTGAGGCAGAGAATCCCACAGACTCGCAACTCTCTGCGTGAAAAAGTGTTTCCTCGTCTCCGTTCTAAATGTCCGACCCCTTATTCTTAAACTGTGGCCCTGGTTCTGGACTCCCCCAACATCGGGAACATGTTTCCTGCCTCTAGCATGTCCAAATCCTTAATAATCTTATATGTTTCAATAAGATCCTCTCTCATCCTTCTAAATTCCAGAGTGTACAAGCCCAGTCGTTCCATTCTCTCAGCATATGACAGTGAACCTACGTTGCACTCCCTCAATAGCAAGACATATGACAATAAAACACTCTTGACTCTTGACTAGTAAACATGCAGGTACAGCAGACAGTGAAGAAAGCTAGTGGCCTGTTGGGCCTTCATAGCGAGAGGATTTGAGTGGGAGCAAAGAGGTCCTACTGCAGTTGTACAGGGCCCTGGTGAGACCGCACCTGGAGTATTATGTGCAGTTTTGGTCTTCAAATTTGAGGAAGGACATTCTTGCTATTGAAGGAGCCCAGCGTAGGTTCACCAGGTTAATTCCCGGGACGGTGGGACTGTCATATGCTGAGAGAATGGAGCAGCTGGGCTTGTATACTCTGGAGTTTAAAAGGATGAGAGGGCATCTTATTGAAACATATAAGACTATTAAGCGGTTGGACACGCTAGAGGCAGGAAACATGTTCCCGATGTTGGGGGCGTGCAGAACCAGGGGCCACACACAGTTTAAGAATAAGGGGTCGGCCATATAGGACTGAGATGAGGAAAAACTTTTTCCACCCAGAGAGTTGTGAATCTGTGGAATTCTCTGCCACAGAAGGCAGTGGAGGCCGATTCACTGGATGTTTTCAAGAGAGAGTTAGATTTAGCTCTTAAGGCGAACGGAATCAAGGGATATGGGGAGAAAGCAGGAACGGGGTACTGATTGTGGATGAGCAGCCATGATCATATTAAATGGCGGTGCTGGCTCAAAGGGCCGAATGGCCTACTCCTGCACCTTTTTTTTCTATGTTTCTAAGCGGTGTTCCCAAACCAAGCTGTGATGCAGTTTGACAATATGCTTTCTATGGTGCATCTGTGGAAGTTTGTAAAAGCCACTAAAGACGTACTAAACCTCTATGGGATGTAGAGGTATTGGTGTGGCTTCTTGGGTGTAGATTCAATGTGATTGGGTCATGATAGATCGGTGGATGATATCACAGTCCGTTTTGGGAACAGCTCCATCCAAGACAGAGTTGCGGACGCAGCCCAGACCATCTGGCTTTAGTAAAATTGCAAATTGTCCCTAGTGTGTGTAGGATAGTGTTAGTGTGCGGGGATCGCTGGTCGGCGCGGACTCGGTGGGCCGAAGGGACTGTTTCCGGGCTGTATCTCTAAACTAAACTAGTGTGTGAACGGGCGATCGCTGGTCGGCACGGACTCGGTGGGCCGAAGGGCCTGTTTCCACGCTGTATCTCTAAACTAAACGGAACTTAAACCATACTGAGTATCCCCAATCAACTGGGGTGGTTAGGAGGGATGGGGGGGGGGGTGAAGTGGGGAAGAGAGGGAGAGGGGGTTAGAGGGAGGGAGAGAGAGAGAGGGAGGGAGAGAAGGGTTAGGAGGGAGAGATAGATCAGCCATGATCGAATGGCGGAGTAGACTTGATGGGCCAAATGGCCTAATTCTGTTCCTATCACTTACAAACATCCTGGTAAAAGATGGGTTGTTTTGTCAATCAGTTCTATTTTCCTCTCTAACTCCCTCGCAAGCAGGAACCAGCGACAGACCACAAACTGTGTGAGAAGACTTCAAACATGAACAGATAGACATGAAGTGAAAGTGCCTGAACGTTGCAAGTCCCTTGGCACGAATATTGAATCTAGTTTAGTTTGTTGTCACATGCACCGAGTTACAGTGAACAACTATTTTCAGCTGCGTGCGAACCAGCCAGCGGGAAGACTGGACATGATTACAATCTAGCCCACCCGCAGAGTTTGGTTCAGTTCAGAGATACAGCGTGGATACAGGCCCTTCGGCCCACCGAGTCTGTGCCGACCAGCGATCCCCGCACACTAACACTATCCTACACACACTAGGGACAATTTACAATTTTACTGAAGGCAATTAACCTACAAACCCGCACGTCTTTGGAGGAAACCGTACTCCAAGAAAACCCCAGAACTCCAAGAAAACTGCGCCCAGAGAAAACCCACGCAGGTCACGGGGAGAACGTGCAGACTCCGTACAGACAGAACCCGTGGTCGGGATGGAACCCGGGTCTCTGGCGCTGTGAGGCAGCAGCTCTACCCGCTGTGCCACCGTGATGGGCACTACATGTTGGGCAGCCGGGAAAATACTGCCCCTGGATCTGGAGGTGTGCATTCGTTTAATACTTCTGTACCTCTTGCCCGATGGGAGAGACAATAGACAATAGGTGCAGGAGTAGGCCATTTGGCTCTTTGAGCCAGCACCGCCATTCAATGTGATCATGGCTGATCATCCCCAATCAGTACCCCGTTCCTGCCTTCTCCCCACATCCCCTGACTCCGCTATCTTTAATAGCTCAATCTAACTCTCTCTTGAAACCATCCAGAGAACCGGCCTCCACCGCCCTTTGAGGCAGAGAATTCCACAGACTCACAACTCTCTGGGAGAAAAGTGCTTCCTCGTCTCCGTTCTAAATGGCCGACCCCTTATTCTTAAACTGTGTGTGGCCCCTGGTTCTGGATTCCCCTAACGTCGGGAACATGTTTCCTGCCTCTATCGTGTCCAACCCCTTAATAATTTTATATGTTTCAATAAGATCCCCTCTCATCCTAAACTCGAGTATACAAGCCCAGCCGCTGCATTCTCTCAGCATATGACAGTCCTGCCACCCCGGGAATTAGCCTTGTTAGGGGAGGAGAGCGAGTGACCGGGGGTGAGACTGGTCCTTGATTATGCGGCTCGCCTTGATGAGGCAGCGTGGGGTGTAGATGGAGTTAGCGAAGCATTTTGTAGACTTGTTTACCATTAAAGTGTGTGGAAAATGTTACACAAGACTTGTCAAAGCCTTCTAAGGGCTGGCTGTTATCTGCATTTGGTTTGTGTTCTTCTGAGAACAAAAGAGATTCCATCTGAACGTAGAGATGACTTCCTCTGCAGAAGAGTTTGTCCCCTGCAAGATATCATTCTGAAGCTCACCCCCCCCACACACACTAACTAGTTCCCATATCACAACTTCCTAGAAGATTTAGTTTAGTTAAGTTCAGCGTAGTTTAGCTGAGAGATATAGCGCGGAAACAGGCCCTTCGGCCCATCGAGTCCGCGCCGACCAGCGATCCCCGCACACTAACACTATCCTACACACACACACACGGGACAATTTCCAATTTTACCGAAGCCAATTAATCTGCAAACACGCACGTCTTTGTAGTGTGGGAGGAAACCGGAGCGCCCGGAGAAAACCCACGCAGGTCACGGGGAGATCATGCAAACTCCATACAGATAGCACCCGTAGTCGGGATGGAACCCGGGTCTCTGGCGCTGTGAGGCAGCAGCTCTACCCGCTGCACCACCATGACGGCCCTCTACCCGTTGGGCAGCCGGGAATAAACTGTCCCTGAATCTGGAGGTGTGTGTTCGTTTTCACACTTCTGTACCTCTTGCCCCATGGGAGTGGGGAGAAGAGGGAGTGACGGGGGGTGAGACTGGTCCTTGATTATGCTGCTGGCCTTGCCGAGGCAGCGTGAGGTGGAGATGGAGGCGATGGAAGGGAGAGGGGTGGAGAGGGAGTGACCGGGGTGAGACTGGTCCTTGATTATGCTGCTGGCCTTGCCGAGGCAGTGTGAGGTGGAGATGGAGGCGATGGAAGGGAGAGGGGTGGAGAGGGAGTGACCGGAGTGAGACTGGTCCTTGATTATGCTGCTGACCTTGCCGAGGCAGTGTGAGGTGGAGATGGAGGCGATGGAAGGGAGAGGGTTGGAGAGGGAGTGACCGGAGTGGACTGGTCCTTGATTATGCTGCTGACCTTGCCGAGGCATCTAACCATTGTTGGACAAATGGATTATTTTTCTCTGGAGCGTCGGAGGCTGACGGGAGACCTGATGAGAATGTCCACGTTCTCCAGAGATGCTGCCTGACCCGCTGAGTTACTCCAGCACTTTGTACCTGTCCACGTTCTCCCCAGAGATGCTGCCTGACCCGCTGAGTTACTCCAGCACTTTGTGTCTTTCTTTTTGTTAAACCAGCATCTGCAGTTACTTGTTTCCATTTCCGTGGAAACTCCCTTGAGCAGGCTGGGACTCTATTCCTTGGAGCGCAGGAGGATGTGGGGTGATCATATAGAGGTGTACTTGATCATGAGAGGAATAGATCGGGTAGACGCACAGAGTCTCTTGCCCAGAGTAGGGGAATCGAGGACCAGAGGACATGGGTTCAAGGTGAAGGGGAAAAGATTCAATAGGAATCTGAGGGGCAACTGGGTGTATGGAACGAGCTGCTGGAGGAGGTAGTTGAGGCTGGGACTATCCCAACGTTTAAGAAACAGTTGGACAGGTACATGGATAGGACAGGTTTGGAGGGATATGGGCCAAACGCGGGCACGTGGGTCTAGTGTAGATTGGGCATGATGGCCGGTGTGGGCAGGATGGGCCGAAGGGTATGTTTCCACGCTGTATCACTCTATGTCTCTAAGACTATGGCTCTATGAGTTACTCCAGCATGTTGTGTCTGTTTCGTATCTGATGCTGGGAGGAAGTGTGTTCACTGAGCCTTTGAGCCAGGTTTCCTCCGAGATTCTCTGTTCTCTGAAGACAGTGATTAGGGTTGCCAACTGTCCCGTATTAGCTGGGACATCCCGTACATTGGCCTATAAATTGATTTATCCCGTACGGGACCGCCCTTGTCCCGTATTTAACTGCTACTACTCGGGTCGAGGAGACTGTCGGGTCGGAGCGCCGTGTCCGGCCCCGCCTCGCCCGTCCCAACGTAGTGCAGCCCATGGAGTGCAGCAGCAGCAGCACCGCCTCGCCCGTGGCCCCGTCGGTCGGTCGGCAGCCCGGACAGCTGTCTGACCTTCGCTGACCGCCGACACCACCACCACCCCTCCTTCTCATGGGCCGATCGTCGGTTCACGAGTTGGACTGGGGGCCGGACTTTGTCCCCCGGGCTTAAACTCCTCAGCTGGCCCGCCGGCTGGGCTTTGTGTGGAGTCCAGCACCCCGGGGCCAACTCATCATTCACCCAGCCACGGCCGAGTCGCTCAACAAATTGCCGTGGGGAATTTGTCCCGTATTTTGACCTTTTGTCCCTTATTTAAGAGTGAGAAAGTTGGCAACCATAGCCATGATGATTTAGGATTCTCCATTGACTCACAGCAGTCCCAAGATAGTTGGTGATAGACGCACGATGGCTTTATAGAGACAATAATTCCAGCCTTCCCTGTCCATCCAGTTGAGTTTATTGTCCCGTGTACCGAGGTACAGTGAAAAGCTTTCTTGTTGCGTGCTATCCAGCCAGCGGAAAGTGTACATGATTACAATCGAGCCGTCCACAGTGTACAGATACAGGATAAAGGGAATAACGTTTAGTACAAGATATAGGCATTGGTGAGGCCACATTTAAAGTATTATGTTCAGTTCTGGGCACTGTGTTATAAGGAAAAAAAGTTTAGTTTGGTTCAGTTCATTTTAGTTCAGAAATACAGCGTGGAAACAGGCCCTTCGGCCCTTCATGCCCCTTGTAGTATGGGCCTGTACTCACTGGAGTTTAGAAGAATGAGGGGGGAACTCATTGAAACGTATAGACTAGTGAAAGGCCTGGATAGAGTGGATGTGGAGAGGATGTTTCCACTAGTGGGAGAGTCTAGAACCAGAGGGCACAGCCTCAGAATTAAAGGACGTTCCTTTAGGAAGGAGATGAGGAGGAATTTCTTTAGCCAGAGGGTGGTGAATCTGTGGAATTCTTTGCCACAGACGGCGGTGGAGGCCACAAGTCAGCGGATATTTTTAAGGCATAGATAGATAGATAGATTATCGATTAGTACGGGTGTCAGGGATTATGGGGAGAAGGCAGGAGAATGGGGTTAGGAGGGAGAGATAGATCAGCCATGATTGAATGGCAGAGTAGACTTGATGGGCCGAATGGCCCAAATCTGCTCCAGAAGGCTGTGGAGGCCACAAGTCAGTGGATACATTAATGTCCAGTAAGCCCAGTAACATCCGATCAAAGATAGTCCGAGGGTCACCAATGAGGTAAATGGGAGGTCAGGACCGCTCTCTAGTTGGTGAGAGGACAGTTCAGTTGCCTGATAACAGCCGGGAAGAAACTGTCCCTGAATCTGGAGGTGTGCGTTCGTTTTCACACTTCAGTACCTCTTGCCCGACGGGAGAGACAATAGACCATAGGTGCAGGACTAGGCCATTCAGCCCTTCAAGCCCGGACCGCCATTCACTGTGATCATGGCTGATCATCCACAATCAGTACCGTTCCTGCATTCTCCCCATATCCCCTGACTCCGCTATCTTTAAGAGCTCTATCTAACTCTCTCTTAAAAGTATCCAGAGAACCGGCCTCCACCGCCCTCTGAGGAAGAGAATTCCACACTCACAACCTTGTTAGGGGAGGAGAGGGAGTGACCGGGGGTGAGACTGGTCCTTGATTATGCTGCTGGCCTTGCCGAGGCAGCGTGAGGTGCGGATGGAGTTAGCAAAGCATTTTGTAGACGTGTTTACCACTAAAGTGTGTGGAAATTTTTGCACAAGACCTGTCAAAGCTTTGTAAGGGTCGAGGAGACTGTCGGGTCGGATCGCCGTGTCCGGCCCCGCCTCGCCCGTCCCTACGTAGTGCAGCCCATGGAGTGCAGCAGCAGCAGCAGCGCCTCGCCCGTGGCCCCGTCGGTCGTTCGGTCGGCAACCCGGCCAGCTGTCTGACCTTCGCTGACCGCCGACACCACCACCACACCTCCTCATGGGCCGATCGTCGGTTCACGAGTTGGACTGGGGGCCGGACTTTGCCCCCCGGGGTTAAACTCCTCAGCTGGCCCGCCGGCTGGGCTTTGTGTGCAGTCCAGCACCCGGGGCCAACTCATCATTCACCCAGCCACAGCCGAGTCACTCAACGAATTGCCGTTGGGGAATTTGTCCCGTATTTTGACCTTTTGTCCCTTATTTAAGAATGAGAAAGTTGGCAACCATAGCCGTGATGTTTTAGGATTCTCCATTGACTCACAGCAGTCCCAAGATAGTTGGTGATAGACGCACGATGGCTTTATAGAGGCAATAATTCCTGCCTTCCCTTC